>OMOU01042594.1:0-10500 GCA_900312585.1 Malacocephalus occidentalis
AATGGAGGAGGTTGCTGCGGTAACGCCGAGCCTACTCCAGATAGATGTCCTCGGTGGGGCAGGCGTACTCCAGGTGCTCCTGGTAGTACTCCTGGAAGGCTTTCCTGTGGATACAGGAGGCAGTGCATCGTGAGCTACGAGGGGGCGTGGTTAGCGGTGACAGGTGAAGACAAGGGGAGCTGAGTGGCAAAAATGGCTGGAATTTGACACAGCTGTGGAGAATGAGTGCAATTAACGGAATGCTATTTAGTACCACCTGTGCACTCTCCCCACAGTAGAGGCTGGGTGCGAGGTAGGAGAGAACCATACTGCAGCTCTAACGCTGCACCCGCAGTACGAACATCGGAGGGTTCCGGATCTATCTATTTTTGTTATATTTTCCTGTTGCCTTAAACGCAAATGAGTGTTTAAGGCAACGGAAGAGAAGAACCCTTCTTTTCCGGCCTCCGTCCTCTCTTTCGGAAAAGAACCCGAACAAGCCACACCTGTGGCGTCGCAGCAAGAGACTTTGCTACAAGCATGTATGTGATGTTATATGATGGTGGTCGCCACATGGGGGTTAGAAGCTACCGAGACGACCCCTTCACGCCAGCCTTGTTGTGAGTCGGCCTCTCATCCTGGCCATCGCTCCTGGACATATGGTGACGGAGAGTGGGCTCCGATAGAGCCGAGTCGACTCATGAGTGTGCAAGTTCAATTGTTTGCTTTTATTTGTATGTACTTGTATGTGTTTTATGTTTGCAATCAGAATCGATTTGATCAATTCCGTTACACAGGGAAAAAAATCTGATTGCATTGAGTTACAGTGACAAGGCTGCTGGTTGGTCCTGGTCAAAATGGTCCTGGTCCTAAACATTGTAATTACGTTCTACTCATCGACTTAGTTCTACTATCCTCAACATGATCTGGTAAAGATAATGCAGGGAATGGTGATTTCATTAGTTTCTATCTTTGTAAAAGCAGCACAGAAGAAAGGCCGGTTGTCGTCTGTCCTCTCTGCGTCAAATGTAGCTTAGCTTCCTTTGTCTTGCAGCCAGCAGCCTGTTTAATAATTCAAAGCCTCTCTGCCCAATACAGATCACAATCAGCCAGCCTCGGGATGAGTGTTATTTAACCTTCATCACACTCCCACGTGTATTCATGTGCACGCACACACACACATACACACACTGTGCCATACAAGATGAAATGTGATTTTTATTGTGATTATTATGACTACTTGTTGTCACTCGAGTGACAAAAAGCAAAGGGCAGTAGAATGTACAGTTCTAATAGATTCGGCTATAGATTTGGTTCTTCACAACCAATCTGGAAATGTGCTTTAGCCCTGCGTGTCCGTAGCGATGACTCACCCAACACACTCTGCTACATGCCGCATCGACTCCTGGGATACGAACACATGGCAAGCGAATCTGTTCAGCATTGGGTGCTTAGTGATGAAGCCAAAGTAACTGTGGGAGAAGAAGACACAAGATGACATCCCGGCCGGTGGTGCTCCACCAGACACACACAGCTCAGTGGAGAGAGAGAGACAGGGCCCGGTAGCCGTCAGCTTGTGAGGCCCGTGTGGCGGTGGTGATTTACCAGTTGTTCTTCGGGTGGCATCCACAGAAGGAGATGTTCTTCATCTGGAAGAAGTGGCTACACCTGTCGAACTAGAGAGCAAAAACAAACAAAACAAACATTCAATGTTAAAGAATTAGAATTGGGTCGAGATGTACGTGAGAGAATAGCAGAGACTGCATCAAAGCAATAGCACTCCTCCTGGTTTGTGAAAAAGCTACATGAGACACATGAAAAAGCTACATGAGCTACAAAATTAGACTGTGATTTCTAATGAACCCACTTACCCCGGGGAAGCTATCATTATTAGCTGTGTCAAGACACCTACACCTAATATAGGCCTATTATATACCCAATGTTAGCCTATTCCACATGTTCCCCAAGAAAAACAGCCGACAACCCGCAACACACTGGCCCCATGTTTGCTTTGGGCTTGTTTTATCATTACTGTTATATCAAACCGCATACACTTGCTGCTGTTTGCAACGGTAAAATACTTTAAATACATAGTATACATAGCATAAATGATGGACAAACACGTTTTATTCCAAATATGTCATGATGATGTGATGATGACGTTGATCTTCCTCACCTCATCCAGCGTGTCATACTCGTCCTCCAGGCTCATGATCAGTTTGACTCCTTGTAAGCTGATCTCCAGCTCACACAGAGACGGGGGCCGGACATGGACCGTTCGTTTTCTCGATAAAGCGATCTAACAGAAAGAAGAAACATTTTGGTTACAACTTTAATGATTGTCTTTGCTGTGCATGGGTGTGTCCCCGAAGTTCTGATACGTCAAGTTTATTTGCAAAGCTCTTTGCCACACGGCAGTCGCCAGGGAGGTAGAGCAGGTCATCTGGTAATTGGATGGTTGCGGGTTGGATCTGCTGGTATCTGGATCAAGGCAGCTTCCCTTAAAGCAGACCTATTATACCAACAGGTGTGGGCGTGATTAGACATTCCAAGCAGTTTCAGTTGGGGAATGTCCCACCCAGATGTATGGTGGATAGATCAGCCTACCAGGTTGCTACAGTCCACTGGGTAGGCTGGTCTATCCTGCATACATCTGGGTGGACACTCCCACTCGTGATGTCAAAAAACGCTTGTGATGTCATCACGCTCACATCTGGTGGTATAATGTGTCTCCGTTAACTGCTTCCGACATGCTTGTTTGACACTGCCGTCAGTGTATAAATGTGTTCATCGGGCAGACATTCTAAAGTGCTTTGAGTGGCCACAGGTCTGAAAAGCATCATATAAGTCCGTGTATCACAATTACACAGAGGTGTCATTGGAGGACAAATGTGTCACTTATAACACTAATAATGAGTCTGCTACTTTTATGTAGCATCAGGGCACAGCTCATTTGTGTTATGAGCAACACCGGTGTTTGTCAAGTGTAGTCCTAAGTAGGGAAGGAGTGGGCATACGTGAACCAGCAGCAACATACCTTCTGCATGGCAGCACAGAGAATGCCGTTGCCTTGGTGATAAGGTACTTCCACCGAGCCCAGGAACTGAACATTGAAAGTCTCAATCCATGCTGGATTCCGCTTCACACCTTTATAAGCACACACACACACACACACACATCCAATCACAAAAAATGCACGGCAGAAGCCATGAAACAAATCACAAAGCGATGACTCGCCGAAGACAATGTTGCCTCTCCGTGACTCACCCGATGTTTCCTTCGACTGGCCGATGACCTCATGAGCGTAGAAGGCAGGGAATATGCCTCGCTCCCCTGTCCGCATGTTGTAGCCTCTGTACCAGTAGTCGTCCTCCTCCTCCTGCACGTATAAGGGGTCATCCACGTCCAGCTCAAGCTCATCCGCATGTCTGGGAATGAACCTGCAGGGGGCAGTATTGAGCAAGAGTGCACCATATTAAATGTGGTGGGATGTCCCTTTTGCAGAAACGTATTATGCATTATTATGATGATTATTATTATGTTCTTGCATGAGATGTGATTTTACAAATCATATAGGATGAGAAGAGATCTCAAAACAAAAACATATACATAAAAATATAAAATCCATAATTATTATATAAAATAGCGAATAATCATTATTTAAAAATATAATCAACATAACAACTTTGAAATGGAAAATGTAGTGCATCACATGCTGCCTATCTGCAGATCTGTACAGATCTGTCTATCTGCGGGTCACTCTATGTGTGTCTACATATATCATGGCTCGGGCCATCTTGGCATCAGCGAGGCACCCACTGAGCCACGCTAGCGTGAGACACGCTAGCATTCTATCGATGTAACACAGAATATTACCTGTACACAGCTCTGTGTGTCTGGTCCCGCTCCTCTCCGTTGATTGTGCAGGAGAAAAGCCCAAAGGATTCAGTGCCTGCAACGCAAGAATGCATTTTGAATTTAAAAAATATATATAATTTCAGTTTCAATTAAAAGTTTGGTGTCTTTCAAAGGGTAGGAGTTGCTTTCGCTCTGTTAGCTACACTTTCTGATCAAAGCTAATCCTTCTCCTACATGATGGCAGATGGCAATGCCTTATAATCCCTTATTATTTCATTATGTAAATCAACTTTGATTGCCGATGTGAATGCCAGCGGGAGAGCATTGACTGAGGATAGATGTCTAAGCCCACAGCGAGTATGCAAGCAACAAACTGCTTGAAAATCTATCGCTTTTTCAGTAAGCAGAGTAATTCAGCATGCTGTGTGATTCTGACTTACTGGAGGAACGAGACGTGCTATTGACAAACACGTTGAGGAACTTCTTGGAGAAGGGCAAGTCAGCTTCTGGAGAGGAGTCCTCCGAGGAACTCAGAAGTTCTGCGCGCACCTCTTCATCCCTGAGGCCATAGCCAACTTCCCCTGTCCCCAAGGGCTCTTCGTCACACAGCGTGGAAAGCTCACTGTCATCACTCAGAACAGAGGTACACCTGTGGCAGAAAGACGCGTTTTAGTAGCTCTAAGGTGCAAAATAGAGAAAGACAGATTTATTCAAATGAC
Source organism: Malacocephalus occidentalis (assembly GCA_900312585.1). Taxonomy (NCBI): domain Eukaryota; kingdom Metazoa; phylum Chordata; class Actinopteri; order Gadiformes; family Macrouridae; genus Malacocephalus; species Malacocephalus occidentalis. The sequence continues at coordinate 4,557 of OMOU01042594.1, forward strand.
TTCAGTCTGCTTGATTATTATTGCATACCTTCTGAGGCTGACTAGCTCCAGTGTGGTGTTCTCGTCTACAACAAGTGTGTACTTCATGGAGTCATAAGCCAGTCCATCATCGTCTGACTGCTGCCGCTGAGCAAGGGCCTTGTCACACAGGTCCGGGTCTGAAAAGGGGCGGTTCTGGACGCTCTCGTCAATGGGAGGTGAACTATCCAGATAGAGGTTGCTCCCCTCAAAGGCCGAATGCTTCCTCAAGTCGGCCAGGAATGGGGAAGTGTCTTCATCTACGTCCTCTTCATCGTTATCCGTGGAGTAACTGAGGCTAAAGCATCGGTTGGTTTGGGCCGTGGGGATGTCAAGGGTCAAGCTCTGCTTGACTTCAGTGATGCGCTCTAGGGAGGCAGAGCTGCGACCCGTGGGCTTGGGGTCTGTCTCTCGTCCTTCATCCTTGTCACTAATAACGCTCTCCGTCAGGCTAGGGGAGTCCAGGTCTTTCTGTCCCTCATGCATCATCAGGTCATTGTTTGGTTCTGGGAGGTCCTCCTCGCCCCAATCCTCTTGCCTCCTGTCATTTTTGGACCATTTCGCTACAAGGTTCTTGTCAGAGTCTTTCGGGCAATGGTTATAGATGGAGCCCCTTGTTGTTTCCCTTCCGTTGCTGGCGCATGAGTCCACATCTACTGGAGTCTCGCTATCACCAGTGTGATTGCCTACGTTTGGACCAGGCTTGGTGGTCATCCCCCTTACTTGTGTCTCTGGCGCATCTCCTCTCTGACCTTCACCTTCTTCCTGTGATCCCGCTCTTCCTGCTCTGCTCCTTCGGTTATCATCATCGTCTATGTCGGAGGACGGTGAGATGGTGTCGGATACAGAAAGCTTCCTCTTGAAGCATTCTTCTGGGCAGCTGATTGGATAAGAGCCCTCCGATATCATCTTGTTGACGAGGTTGCTAAGCAGCCAGGGTGAGTCAGAGTTCTCACTCAGCTCGTCTTCACTTTCTGACTCTGAGTCTCCTTCGCTGGTGCCATAGTCATCAGTGCATGGCATGAGTCTGGGGCCAACTGGCAGGTAGAAAGAGCGCTTAAAGGTCTCAAGGCTATGGTCTGGCTCTATTTCAAGCACCATCTGCCTGGAGAAGCTGTCCTCAGAATTTTGGGCTGTAGGGAGAGTCTCATCGGGGTCTGCTTGGTGTTCGAAATGCAGGTCGTCATCCACACTTTGAAGGCCCATAAGAGCCTGGCCATCATCATAGGACCCTGGTGACTGGATAGGTGAAGGTGTAACTAAAGTAGGGGAGGGCAGGGGGGACGGAGATGGTAGAGAATATCCTACTTTAATTGGATCAGGCTGCCCAAGAAGAAGTGAAGCCTTCATCCCCACAATACCGCTGTCCTGTTCGAGCTCGGTGTCTGGGTCCAGTTCCTGGTCCGATGTGGGGGAGCTGGCCTCCTCAATGGAGTTTGTGAGGTGTGATGAGCGTCCACTGCTACTCTCGTCACTGGTCAGGTCCAGTTCTGTCTCTGAGATGGAAGAAATCATATTGGAAACCAAATGGCCCCCGCAGGCAAACGCCGCCTCCAGCTCCCCTTCAACATCAGAGTCCGAAGCCGGAGAGCTCAGGTCATGGTCTTGGTCTGTCACGTAGCCTTGCTTTGTGTTCATATCTGCTATCCCAGGGTCTGATGAAGGGGAGGTGGACTCATTGGCTGCACCGGCATCATGTACAGCTCCCCCAGCACTGGAACTGTTGGACCTGTCAAGGGTATCTGATTGGTCAGTTGGAACAAAGCTAGAGAACGAGGCGTGCTCCAAGGGCTCGATGCAGGGGAACTCCACATATGATGAGCGTTGGTTGTCTTTACACACCAGGTCGTAGGTCTCCTTATGCATGAACTCCACCTCAAAGTCTTTATCCAGCTCCTCGTCAGACAGGGGCGTATCTGCGCCATCGTTGCCTCCGATTGGCGCAGTGGACGACAAACAGCGGCTAGTCGCATCCGGATCTGGGTCGGTTTCTGGTTCCATCCCTGATTCGCTGGTGACGGTGTAGGTGTCTGTGGTGCAGCGGTTGAGGTACTTGTGATTATGGTCGTTGATGAGGTCACGGTCGACCTCCGTGTCTGAACATTGAGAGTTCTCGTCGACAGAGGGCACCCGGGACGTTTGGATCAGGGGCTCAGGTGACGTCTTGGAGATGTCCCCTGGACAGTTGTGGGATTTATGCTGGCCAAAGGAACCTACAAGGTGAAAGATTCAAACAAAAAGTGAAACACAGAGCTGATTGGATCAGAGACAGAAAGAGAGATCAGAAACATAATTTGAAAGACATGGTGCAAAGAAGGAAGAATAGATCATCACTGTGATAGTGTATTAGTGGTCAAGAGTAGCAGTCAGAAGATTTGTTAGAGGTAGGGATGATGGAAGGGACAATGGAAAATGTGTACAGATTCAATAACAAATCTCCTGTATACAGGAGCCAGTAAAAGTGAGGGTAATCATAATGAATCATTATTTCATGTTATTCTCATGTGTTTTTTATATTAGGACATGAAACAAATTCATTTTGACCATAAAAGCTAAACATTTTGATAAACTACTAGTAATTTGATCAACTACTAGTAATTAGTAATAACCAGAATAATGCAATCTATATCTACGTATAAATAAGTGCTATATGTGCATTAGTATGGCTTATAGCACGGTTATAAGCCATACTAATGCACATATAGCACTTATATATACGTAGATATAGATTGCATTATTCTGGTAATGTATTGAATGAGAAAAATGGTCCAGTGATTTACATTTCATATATTCATTGTTTCAGATAAATAATGGTTATCATGAGAGACTGGGCAGAAGTAAATACATGATTACCTCCACGTGTACCGACTTCCTCAATGGTATACAGGCATTAGAGGTACAGTTATCTGATGTTCATGGCCAACCAAGATGGAATGAAAATGGGAACGCTGTAAATATACTGAGTTCAGCAAATGCATTTGTACAGTGTTTTCTTTATTTTGGGCTCTCCGACGGCATACTGTATCCCATAATCTTTGCTGAACCAATATATCACATCGTGTCACCCACAGACGAACTGACGACACATCACTTCACTTCACGTCACGGCACACCACAACACTCTACGCTACCGGAACGCTATCGCCTCTGAACTTGGTGGGTCGGCCATTTTTTTACCGTATTCAGGCCGCTCGCGTCTGTTGCCCTCCACGTCGCAGAGAAGGGGCCTGTGAGGAGACTGGGTGAGCCTGCCCTCCCCTGCCTGTTTTGGGGGAGTACCTTTGCTCTGTGACCCTGGTGCCTGAGACACGGGAGCGCCTGGGCACTGGCCAGTAACATGGATGCCTTCATCCAGACAAGAGTGGTTTGGAGACAGACGACCTGTGGGCAAGAGGTGAACTTCATGGTATTGTTTGCATAGGGCCATTTGTTGACTACTTAGTAAAGAGCTATAAGAAACCAAAGTTATGTTTTATTGATGACTTGCAATGGTCTTACCTTGTTGAACAGGATTACGTATTGAGTCCTGCCAGCTGCCTTTCTTTGGGGATAGACTGTTGTTGTTCAACGAATCCTAGAGAGAGGCGAGAAAGGGCAATTCAACTTCCACTGTGTTTCCAATTGATCATTTACACCACTCTGATCACAATAAACCCACAGAGGCACTGTCAAAGGAAACCATCTGCCCTGGTACATAAAACAAAAGCTAGCAGACCCATACTGAATGATATACAAAACAAGGCAACAACTGGCTCATGGGCAGCGGTTAGGGTTGCTTGTTGTACATCTCAGAGAGTAGGCCTCCCGGGAGAGCCTATAGCAGGGGTATTCAATTACATTTCAAAGAGGTCCAGGTCAAGCAAAGGTCCGGAACATCATAATAACTCGTCTAACTTGCCTTATGAGTGTCATATACGGTATATTGAAGTAGCCCAGTAATTGTATCAATATCTGCAGGCTATATAATTCACAGACAAATCCTGTGAGCTCTAGATTTGTGCTTTGTCTCATAGTGGTGCTTCACATTGCCACAGTCTCTGAACAAATGAGACATACAGGTTTTGAACTGCAAGAGTCTGTCCATTCTTCATTAAAGGATGTTTTCACTGTCTTCCTTTCTTTTTAGAGCACGCCATACTCAACTATCTCTCTCTTCTCGTCTCTCCCCATATAGAATTATTTCTACTCCCTCACTGACTGTATTGATCTGATTGGCTGAGTAGCATCACGTGACATCTTTGGACTACGCCAGTCTCATGAAGGCTAGGGCAAATCGAAATGCTCAAATATTTATAGGTCCAGGTCCGGATAGGACGGCATCTGGATCTGGGTCTGCCTATTAGTGACCTCTGGCCAATAATATCAAAGCCAGATGGCCCTCCTCCTTCCGTACTCTTCCTGGGTGTCCATCTGGGAGAAGCACCTGAGGCGCTCACCTGTGACACAGCCGCGGTGAGGTTCAGCGTGGTGGGTCTGCTCTTCAAAGTGCCGAGGGTGGGGGAGCCCGGCGGGGATGGGGGCCCGTCTGGATCCAGATCCTCCTCCTCCTCCTCCTCCTCATCTTCCTCCTCCTCCTCCTCCTCTTCCTCATCCTCGTCGTCAATCATCTCAAACTCCTGGAAGTCGTCTTGGAAGGAGCACACCGGATGGTGCATCTCATTCTTCTCCAGGATCAGACAGTCCTGAAGGGTGCAGGGGGCAAGTGAGAGGCAGAGGTCAGTCACGCTCACGGGACAGGAATCCTTTTCACGCTGGACAGCAAAACGTTTCATGTTGGAGACCATCTCCTCAGGGTCTTGGCACGCCCCCTCCCTCCATAACACCACTTATAGCTTCACTTCTGTTTCTTGTTTTGTAGTCTTCGAATAAAACCTGCTGTTTAATTAACCCAGGGTTTTCCGATTGTCAAGTCTGAATAATTAATAAAACATTCAAAATAATGAATACCAAATTAGGAAATTGAAAATGAAATTGAATACAAAAGTGGAAAAAGTGCAACTTTAAGTCCCTCTATTGAAATGTCCTTGGTCCTCTTTTTTCGTGAATGAACATTATAAGAGCATTGACTTCAGACTGAAGAGCAAACACACACACACACGCACGCACGCGCGTACACGCGTACACACACACACACACACACACAAACACAGGTGTGTTGTGTCAACTCAGGAGTGCACCTTTGTTCAAAGTGGAACTTGCTGAGCGTCTGTTGGTAAAGCAGCTTTACATCGTGATAAATACATCGTCTTTGAGATAGAGTTGAGTGCAGCCTTTATGGAAAGTGCGGAGGTATTTTAGGTCACCATATTGTGTCCCCCACACACTGTGATAGCGGTGGAGTGGGGTGGACACACACTGATACACACACACACACACACAACTCCAGCTAACCGACTAATCACGGTTGAAAAGGAAAGGACAGAAATGCGGAGAATGCTATAAGCTGATCTAGACAATTTGTTTGTCTGTTTGTGTGTGTGTGCGACACACACAGACACACACACGCACACACACCCATTTTAAGTGCACATCGAATCAATACAGCGTCTTGGGTTTCATCTGGTTTACAGGAAAGAGGTGCCTAATGATTTTAGGTCTTGTATCACAAATACACTCTCCTCAGGCAAAGACAGACAGACACACACACACACGTGTACGCACGCACACGCGTGCACACACACACACGCACATACACACACACACAATTTGTGCAGGTGTGGATCTGGGTGTTGTGCATCTCTATGTGTGTATCTATGTGCACTCCCTACCTGGCTTGCTACCTCTAAATGCACTAGCGCAGTGTTTTTCAAGGGCCTCACAGAGTCACTTACAGCGGCTGCATAATCATCCTGAACAACAAACCTTCTGCAGAGTTCACAGTTTAGAGATGTGTTAGCATCCAGATGCCGATGCCACGGCCCACGGC
>OMOU01042596.1:0-10918 GCA_900312585.1 Malacocephalus occidentalis
ATCCGACCCCCAGAAAGTGTTTTTTGATTATTGCTGACAGAGAGAGAGAGAGAGAGAGAGAGAGAGAGAGAGAGAGAGATGAATGGATTGGGGGTTGGATGGGAGGAAGGGAGGAGGGAAGGACAGTGAGAGATAAAGCATGTTATTAACCCAGTGATTTTTAAGCTTAAAGAAAAGGATTCCTCCTGGCCTCAGCTGCTCGTCTCTGTGTCCTGCTTGTGTGTTGGGTTATGGTGAGGATTAGTTGTGTGTTGGGTTATGGTTAAGATGAGTTGTGTGTTGGGTTAGGGGTAGTTGTGGATTTGTGTTGGTTCTCATCACTGACACTTCTGTCAGTCGTTTAGGCGCTAGCAACATTTATCATGAGTCAGAATAATCTAATCCCATTGTTGAATCCATCTATTAATTTATAAAGAAATGTAACAATTAATTAATATGTTTTGGTGTGCATATTACTCTTATTACAATTATTGTTTTAATCTAATATTTAGTTGTTTAGTTGTTACAGCTAATACATTGTAAATGATTGCTGTTGTATTAATTTACCCTGCTACGGTCACATTCTGTTCTGTTTACCTGTTTATATTATGTATCTTCTCCCTGCTTGTCTTTAGGTTTCCCCTTGTCTTTCATGTGTTCTGTTCCTGTCGGCCATGTTTGTAGTTGTCTGTCATTTTTGTAGTCTGTGCTGTTCTGTTTCCCTGACCTTGATTGTTGTCAGCTGTTGTCAATTCCCTTGTTAGTCTCCCTACTTAACTCTGTCCCAGTACTGTGTTCCTTGTCTGATCCTACTATGTGTTACCTTCGCCAAGTCAGTGAGTACCCCTCCTGTTACCTGCCCGCCTGTTACCAGCTAACCTGCTACCCTGCCCGCCTGTTACCTGCCTGCCTGTTACCTTCTACCCTGCTACCTGCTACCCTGTTACCTGCCTGTCCCAGCCTTATTAAAAATCCCTTTTTCGGTTACACATGCTTCTTGCATTTGAGTCCTTCCCCCACCTACACCTCGCCAACCCGCGACCCACTACCGTGACAGAAGGCGCAGACCACTAAGCATCGACCCAGCGGGACAGCTTCAGCCTGATCGAGGCTGCCCTGCTGCAATGGGAGCAGCGGTGGAAGGCTTCTGAAGCTGAGACCAGGCTGAGGCATGCAAGGATGGACCGGCTACTTGCAGATGGGGAGAACAAGTTGGCCTGGCTCGGATCCCGGACTCATAGAAATCTAGTGACCCAGGCCCCATCTACTCCAACTTTACTGCCGGAGAGTCTGGCGACTACTCCGCCTCAGAGTCTGGTGACTCCTCCAACTCCCCCAAAAGTATGAATGGATTGCAGGGTATCACCGAAGTCTGCCACAAAATTGCAGGCATGTCATCTGTATAAATCACATTGAAGAAGGCTCAATTCTGCTTCCGTCTGGCCGCAGATACAAACTGCCAATCTGCAGGACCAATAGACTAGACCAATAGAAGAACTAATTTGTTCCTGGTGCCATTGGCCTTTTAAATAATTCCATGGATTGTTATATTGTATTTGTATTTGTTCGTCTGGATTGTTGTGTGGATACTGCTGGCTGTAAAACAACCTGAGACTGTTTCAGCCCAGCCTGAAGATCTGGGGCTCCTCATGGGAGCAAAGCCTAAAGCCTAATGAAAACATGCTCTCAGTAAAAGAACAAGTAGGTCTGCTGACTCATGAGTAGTGCTTCCAGAATAAGACAGCAACACCAGTGAATAAATAGCTTGCTTCTCAACCAAATAATCAAACCTCACACAAATAACGTTTTACCCACTTGCGAAAAGGCATACTGGGGAGCCTATTTTCACTTTTTTAATCACAACAACTTAGGTTGAAGCTTCAACGAGCTGAAGAACAATGGATTAGCTTGGTTGTTTTACCACAATGGATATGACCTGAAAGAGGCTTTTTTAAAGTTGTAAGCCAACAATAGGAGAATACTTGACTCAGAAGTCAATGTGCAAATATATGATGGTGGTGCAGATGTTGGACCGGGGGTAGGGGGTAGTGCGAATATCCAGTAAGGGGCAGGGGGGGAGGGCTTGCCGGGGTGAAGAGTTCAGAAGAGTAACGGCCCTGGAGAAGAAGCTGTCCCTGAATCTGCTAGTCCGGGTCCGGAGGGATCTGTAGCGCCTCCCAGAGGGTAGGAGGGTGAAGAGTCTGTGACTGGGGTGGGAGCTGTCCTTGGCAATGCTGCGCACCCTTCGCAGGCCGTTTTCACGGCCCTCTGCAGTACTGCCCTGTCCGAGGCAGAGCAGTTGCCATACCAGACTGTGATGCAGTTGGTAAGGATGCTCTCGATGGTGCAGTGGTAGACGTTCACCAGGACCTGATTTGAGAGATGGACCTTCTTCAGTCTCCTCAGGAAGAAGAGGCACTGGTGAGCCTTCTTGACCAAGAGAGGTCCTCGGAGATGCGAACACTCAGGAACTTGAAGCTGGTGACACGCTCAACCTCCATTCCATTGATATGGATTGGAGAGTGTGTGACACCCTTGGTCCTTCTATGGTCCACGATGAGCTACTTGGTCTTTTTGGTGTTGAGTGCCAGGTTGTTTTTGGCACACAACGGTGTAAGGTGCTGGACCTCCTCCCTGTGGGCTGTCTCATCATGGTCACTGATGAGGCCCACCACCGTTGTGTCATCTGCAAACTTGATGGAGTTAGAACCATGTACAGGTATGCAGTCGTAGGTGAACAGGGAGTAGAGCAGAGGGCTCAGCACGCAGCCTTGTAGGACACCAGTGTTCAGGATGAGTGTTGAGGAGGTGTTGTTATTCAGCCAAACAGACTGGGGTCTGTTGGTGAGGAAGTCCATTATCCAGTTGCAGAGATAGGTGTTGATACCCAGCTGAAGGAGTTTGGAGATCAGCTTGGCGGGGATGATGGTGTTGAATGCTGAGTTGAAGTCGATGAACAGCATTCTCACGTAGGTGTTCTTGTTGTCCAGGTGGGAGAGAGCAGAGTGTAGCACTGAGGATATGCCATCCTCCGTGCTCTTGTTCTGGCGGTAGGCGAATTGGAGGGGGTCGAGTGTTGGTGGTAGGCAGGTTTTGTGGTGAGCCAAGACCAGCCTCTCGAAGCACTTGGGTGATGGGGGTGAGTGCAACGGGGCAGAAGTAATTAAGGCTCATGGTGGTGGAGTGTTTGGGCACCAGCACAATGGAGGTGGTTTTGAAGCACTCGACCTGCACATGTGTGATACAGATAACATCCATTGTTAAACACTACTTCTGATGGTCATAGAATGAAATAGAACCAGCCATCAACCACACACTCTTAGCTGTTATGAGAGCAAGGCTTGACCCATGTGACTCTCTCTCTCTCCTGTCTTCTCTCTTTCACTGCCTTCTCCTTCGCCTGGCCTTCCCTGCTCACTCCATTCCTAACTACTCTGGTGGAGGTGTGTGTGTGTGTGTGTGTGTGTGTGTGTGTGTGCCTGTTCGTGTGTGCGCTACCATAGCTCATTACTGTGCTGTGGTCTGTAAAGCGTGGTGGCCTGGCCCCACACATATGCACATCACTTTAACAATAAACCCCACCATTCAAAACACACACACACACACAATGCCAAGTAGGCATGCCTAGAGGAGTGGCTTTGGATCATTAAAGTTCTCAGCGCCTTGTTGATATGTGCATACTCTATTCATGTAGTCTGTGTCAGTTTAAGTGTTTACAACAGCATTGTATTACCTGTCCCCTTTATGTGTGTGTGTGTGTGTGTATGTTCGTGTTGTTGTTTTATAGGTAAACTTTTAATATAAAACTATTTTATAGGTAAATTGATTAGTAACTAGACTAAATGAAAGTACGGTGACACATTTGGCTCATTTTGATTGGTTGCTTGGTTGTTGGTGCGTTGGTATTTGTGGCTGCAGGTCGTGTGTGTGGAGCTTGGTAGTGGATCAGCTTGATGGCTGGTCAGACACATGGTCCTCAACAAACTTGAAGACCTTGGACGACCCTGACCAGGGCAGTGACATGCATACACAGACACAAATAACCTGGCCCTGCTGGGATGCTCTGCTGCTGCCAGTCGCTTGCCGGCTGCTGTGGCTGGTAGAAACTGTTACTCACCAGCTGCTGGGGCCGGTTGCTTGCCGGCTGCTGGGGCTGGTAGGGTCTGGCAACTCACCGGCTGCGGGGCCTGGTAAATGTTCTTGTAGACCTCCGACAGTGGGGGCCGGTCGCTTCTGTCACGGTCGAGGTGGGGGAAGGATCCAAATGCGGGGAATATGTGTAACCAAAAAGGCTTCTTTAATAATGCTGGGACAGGCCGGTAACAAGCAGGCAGGTAACAGGGTAGCAGGTAGCAGGTAGCAGGTAACAGGCGGGCAGGTAACAGGCGGGCAGGGTAGCAGTTTAGCAGGTAACAGGTGGGCAGCGTAGCAGGGTAACAGGCGGGCAGCTAACAGGCAGGGTACTCACTGAAATGACGAAGGTAACACACAGTAGGATCAGACAAGGTACACAGGACTGGGGCAGACCTAAATAGGGAGACTCACGAGGTAATTTACAACGGCTGACAACAATCAAGGGCAGGGAAACAGAAGAGCACAGGCAACTACAAACATGGCCGACAGGAACACAACACATGAAAGACAAGGGTAAACGAAATAATATAAACAGGTCCCAACAAGTAAACAGAACAGAATGTGACAGTTACCAACCGTAACAGAAGGATCCGATCACAATGTGGACCTAGCAGAGCTGCACCTCCTCAAAGAGAAAGTTTATGAGTTTGAGTGGACCATTGCAAAAATCGTTGCCTACCCTTCCTTAATTAAGCATGGCTCACTCTCGGTGGAAATTTCAGTGCTTGAGTGTAATTTCAAGCCCGTGTGACTCATTATGTCTCCCACGTGCTACAAGTTACCAGCTACCAGCCTAAACCACAGCCCCGGCTTCCCAGCTCCCCTCCCAAACTTCAGTCTCTGTTTCCCAGATACCAGCACAAGCCCCAACATTAGCCGAGCAGCTTCTTGTCCCCGCTGCCCCCCCATCTCGCAGTCATCTCCATCTCCAGTCCCGGACCCAGCACGCTCCTCCTCATCGCCAACCCAAAATCAGACATGTTTAGGGCCTCCTACAACAGCTTGCGGTCCTGTTGGCTGCTGCCGAATCAAGATGTTTGGCGGTGTACCGGGAACAAATGTTGGGTGCCATGGTGCAGCAGCTTCCTATCCCCACTGCTGGGTCTCAGCCATCTCTGACTTCAGTCCCTGTCCCAGTTGAACCTCAGCAGACTCCTATTTCCACTGCTGGGCCGCAACCATCTCTGGTCCTTACTGCTGGGCCGCAGATATCCCCGGTGCCTGTCCCTATTGGAACATGACTGTGGTTCCCACTGCTGGTTCACAGTGGTCTCCGCCCCCGGAGTATACAGCATCCTCAGTGACTCTGCCCCCTGCGTCTGCAGCATCCCCAGTGAAACCGCCTGAGTCTACAACGTTCCTGGTGGCTCCACCCCCAGAGTCTGCTGTATCCTCTTGAACTCTGCCTCCTACGTCTGTGGTTCCGCTTTGCCGTTGAACTCTGGAGTGTCCCCACCTTTACAGTCATCCCCCAGAGAAGCCTCGCCTTTGCCGTCGACCCCTAGAATGGTCTCGCCTCCACCACCGACCTCCGGAGCAGCCTCCCCTTTGCCGTCAACCTTCAGAGTGGCCTCGTCTTTAGTGCCGGCCTGGCTGATCGCCTTCCAGACCTGTTCACCCTTCTCCCCTGCCTCCAGGCGTTCCACCTGAGGGTTCCTGCTCGGCCCCCATCCTGCCTCCAGGCCATTCACCTGAGGGTTCTTGCTCGGTCCCAGTGGGACGTCTGGAATCTGTCCCTTGAGGGGGGTCCTGTCACAGTCTGTCTCTGTCCCCCTCAAGTGCTTTATGTTTTGGGTTTTTGAACCTACTGCTGGACATTATTATTTACCACAACTGTCTATGTTGTGTCCCGCCTCCACCCCATGTGTTAGTTTATCTGGTTGTTCATTGTTTCATGTTTTATTTTGTGTATTGTGTTGTTTCCCCGCCCTTGATTGTCTGCACCTGTCTCCCTACTTGTACCTGCCCCAAGCCTGTGATCCCTGTTGGATACTTGTCATATGTTGCGTGTTCTCATGTGTTTTCGTGTTGTGTTTGATCGTGCATTTTGGACTAAATTCACTATGTTCATCCTGCTGCACCACACCATCACCTTGTTAACAACCGTGACACTTTCGGTAAATAGTAGCGTTGTGTGTGTGGGTGTGTGTGTGTGTGTTTTTGTGTCTATATTGTGGGGTGTTATGAATATTACTACATCAAAGTGGATGTGTGTGGGATGACATACATATTACTTCTTGTTTTTGCAATGCCCCTCATCATTTAGCACACTTTTATCCCCCCCCTCATCTTCATCTAACCCCTGATGCAAGAACATTAAAGATGTCTGCTATGACGACCATGGCCGGGTGGCGTTCTGTTAACTTAATGCAATTGCTGCCAGATGCATAGTGTGAAATTAAGCATGCAGTTTATGTCAGCACCATAGTGGCGATTCCCAAGCGAGGCATGTGCCATGGCTCCTTCAAACAATACCAGCTCATACACACGCCATGTTCCTTTTGTTTGGCTCGCTATCTGCCAAGCTAAACCAATTTTCCAGTGAGTCTCTCTGGATTAAAAAAATGTGATGTACGCCCCCCACTCCCGTACCGTACCCTAATATGATAAGCTGAACCACCTCCAGGGTGGGGGCGGGGGGAGCTGGAAATATGCATAATAATTTCCTCATGCAATGGGCTAGCAAAGTATCGTAATTTCCCCTTATTATAATATATGGTCGAATGAAAATAACAAAGCAGACTTTGTTTTTTTTTCTCTCAAGTTCGGATTTGTGTCTGACAATTCTTAAAGATTGTGTATGTGTGGATGACTAACCTGCTGTTAGCCTACACTTTCCAAGCTGTAATCTAGTCTCAGAAGTGAAATTATTATTCAAGAATTGTATTTTAAACCCATAACCCTATAATGAATCAAGTGTAGTTGTCAGTGGAATGTCTACAAATTCACTGCTGTGCGGTGTGCTGCTTACAATTTACCTCCATTCTATTGTAATGGCTAATTAATGCTTCTTCCCCATGGCAACTGGCCTCATGTTGTGAATTTTGAATTTATACTATTTAATGTTACTATTTAATGTTATCAATTGCATAAAAGCACATTCCTTGTCTCGCAAAAATGATTAAAGGGGCAATAACGCTGTTTCTGATTCTGATGTTGCTAATTGACCTCTATACACACACAGACACACACACCCACACACCCACACAGCACAACCTCAAGTGTCTAAGCAGTTTCAAGATGCCTCAGAGCTAATGCAACTGGGAAGTACCTAGGATGAAGGGCAAATGCTGGGTCACTTCAACTGCGCAGAACTTTTGGGAAAAGTACAGTACCATCCAGCAGAGGGAGGGCTTTTCTTTTGCCTATTTATGTTTTAGCTAATACCCTTTCATCTCTTCGTCTCTTCGTAACATAATCATCAATGGCCACCTGCAAGTACCCATATAGCTATTACTGAGTCCCTTGAACTACGTACATCAAGTCATTTCCCAGTACCTTGATCTTCAGGAGGTTTTTAGCAAGATGAAACCAACTTCCCTACCTCCTCACAACTCAATTGACTTACTCCCTGGCTCTTGACCCCATAGAGGTGGCTTTGTCTGCCCCCAAACATGTTGCCATAGACAATTACATCAGAGGAACATCTGGCTTTATTCCACATCTCCAGCAGGGAGCCAGGTTCTTCTTCATGGGAAAGAAAGATGGAGGACTTCACCTATGTATCATAGGTGGGGCCTAACTCACTGAATCACAGAGAAATTGGCCCTCACTTACTCTTATGGCAACTGTCTTCAACCATCTGCTACGGTAATCACCAAACTGGATCCTCACAATGTGTACCACCTGTATAGGTCTGTATAAGTGAGGGTGATGAATGGAAGATGGCCTTTAACACCCCTACTGGTCACTGAGGCCATGCCCTTCAGACGCATGAATGCCCCTGTAGTCTTCCAGGCCCTCTGGGAATTTCTGAGTTGAGACTTGGCAGAGCGATGTTTCCCTGTCCTTAGTGAAGGATGTACTAGCCGTCGTCTAGCCGGAGTTGTTGAGCAGAGCGCTCGGGCTGGGGCGTGGGGTCTGACTAATACTTGGAAGTTAGGGTAGTTGGGTGTCATCTGTGTAACAGTAATAGGAGAAGCCATGGGATGTTATTATAGAGTCTAGAGATTACAGAGCCTGATGACTGAAGCAGGTAAGGATGTAGGGGGTCGAAGAAGAGCCGCAGTGGTGAAAGAGGTCCTTCACCTTCTTTGTAAAGTAGGTGACAATGTCATCAGCTGTGAGGAAGGCAGGAGGGGGAGGAGGGGAGGGAGGGTTTTATGAAGGAAGATGACAAAGTTTCTCTTTGTTGGAGGTGGAAGAGCGAATGCAGATTTGGCTGCTCACAAAGTAGAGGTGAAATCTGAAGAGGTGGAGGTAGTGAGAGAGATCATCAGCAGAGTCTGATTTTCTTAATTAATTCCTTAATTCAGTCTGGATGATATAAATGCATGAATTAACCCAGACTGAAAGGGTTCAAATAAGTTTCCAGTAATTTAGAAAGGAAAGGAAGAGATGGACCGGTAGCTGCTAAGAGCTTCAGGGTCTAGGCCAGGCTTCTTGAGTAGATGTTTTACTACATCACACTTGAAGCAAGGGAGAACAAGGACAGGTTAATGATATTGAGCATAGCCATTACAACTTTTGGGAAGAGTTCTTTGAGAACCTTGGCAGGGATAGGGTCCAGCATACAGGTAGTCTGTTTAGATGCCCCGTGTTAGCTTGTCAAGCTTGTCAAGCTCATCCAGCGAGATTGTGCTGAAATGCTGGAAGGTAGTTTAGGAAGGATACGTGGCGCCACACATGTGAAATGTTCAGGATGGGCGGTAGAGGATGCATCAATGTCTTTTCTATTCATTCAATCTTATGCTCGAAGAGTGCCAGCAATTTGCTCACTGAGAGGGAGGAGTCCATTTTGGTTGGTTGTTTTTGCATCAGCTCTATTTCAGTGTCAAAGAGGAACTTCTGGTTGTTCTTATTTATGCTGATGGCACTGGAGAAGTAGGCGTTTCGAGTTACTTAATGTGGTTTTGTAGCTGAGCAGGCTGTCATGCCATGCAAGATAGAAGACACAAACGGCGCTGGGTGCTGGCCGATGGGTGTTAAACCCATCGGTGAGACTATCCACAGAACCCCTGAAGTCAGCAAGAGGAGCAAGTAACAGGGGTAACTTATCTGCCATGGCTGTGGTGGTATCAGTGGTCATACGACGGCAGCTATAAGTAGCCTGTCAGTCATCCCTTGGGCAAGATACCACCACCTGGAAAGTGAGCAGACGATCATCATAGAGAGCTGAGGTAAGGAGAGACACATGACTGCAATTTGAACTCCACAAGTCAGGACAATGTCCAACGTGTTTCGACCAGCGCAGGTAAGCTGTTTGAATCCAAATGTGTCTATGAAAGACAGAAAGCTTTTGCAAGAGAATCAGATGGGCTGAACCTTTTCAGAGTAAGTTGCACAAGTGGGCGGCTGACAGCTACAGGAAAAAGGAATCTGATCTCAAACTACTCTTTCGTCTTAGGACCAGCTTGGAGCTAGAGATTTGAGCCGCTCCACCACTTTTTCTAGATTTACATGATAGTTGTGCGTTATAGGTGGCACAGTCGTAGTGCTGTCGCCTCACAGCTAGAAGGTCCTGGGATCGATTCCCACCTGGGACGTGGTTGGTTCTCCCCATGTCTTCAGTGCTGGGATTTTGTGATCAGCCCTTTCTGTGTGGAGTTTCCATGTTCTCCCCGTGCTACCTGGGGTTCCTCCATATATATACACACTGTATATATAACCCCTCTAAAAACATGGAAGGAGACCGTCGCCTGACCAGCGGCGGTTGGAACGAGGTGGTCCCCGGGCACTGCACTAGCTGCCCACCGCTCCTGGCCTGAACGCGGAGGAAGATGGCCATGGATGGAACAATTTCACGGCGACACCTATGGGGGGGTGGACTGGGAGGGCTGCCGTGCACGGGTGTACATGCATGGTGTGACCGCGACAATAAAGACAGGGGTTGTCCATCCGCTAATTATTATTAACATAGTTTAGTGGAGTAGCTTAATTTAGGGGCATATAAACTTCTGGTTCAAACCAGGTCTCACACAGGCCCAGGAAATCTATCCTATGCTCAACAATTAGATCCTGGAACAAGAGCACTTTACTTGAAAGCGATCTGATATTCATTAATCCAATTTTGATTTTGACCTCCAGTTTATTATTCAAATTAGAGAGAGTTTGGCTACTGCTCAGCTCAGAGGATGAGAAAATTGAAGAAATAACAATGACATTCTCACTGAAAGGTCATCGCCTTCGCCTGCGGGCTTCACGCCTCATGACACTGCAGGGCAGCGACACAGCACTAATGGCAGTAGGTAAGCTATAAACCTCCAGTTGACTCAGTGTCTGTGTTACATGCTACATCACCCAGGCTATCTAGTTTAGTTAACCCACTCAGTGTTCTAGACTCTGCAACGATGGTTATCGTTTTGCTAGCAGGCTCTCTAATCACCTGCATCCCAGCGTGCTGTAGGTGAATGAGTCACGCCTAACTAAGGTAACTATCAATGTATGCCGAGGCACCTAATTGTGGTGCCTAACCCAATAGGGTGAAGGCTGTCTCTCATCAGTATGCCAGGGTATGAATCCTTGACATTAGTTTCTTTCATCTTAGTTACAGGGCCTTTGTGATCCACTTGTTTCCTGTTTGTGTCTTGGTTGAACCTCTACAGACATTTGCTGCCCTGCCAGGAAGGACTGCAATTAATTTGTG
>OMOU01042596.1:10997-22284 GCA_900312585.1 Malacocephalus occidentalis
GCTTTTAGATTTCTAAGCATAATTTTAGGCAAGTTAACTTGTATTGTTTTAAGGCAGATGGCAGATACAGCATGTTTGCACAGTTAAATGTTTACATTACATTACATTATGTCATTAAGTCAACTTATTTTCCACAGGAATTCTTTTCTACTGCAGGCCAACACGAGGCAACACTATTTTTACAGTCATGGTCTTGAAGCGTCTCGCATTGTTCTAGTCTCAGTCTTGGTCTTTACTCGGACTTGATATGCTCGGGTCTTGGTAATGGCTCGGGTTAGGTTGTCTCGACTGCAACACTATCACACAGTCACACATTTAGCAGCCACCCCCTGGGAGCATCAGGAGCTTTCACTTCCATTGTCCCCTTTTGGCAAAGCCTGGGCAGGGTGTCTTTGCAGAAGCAGTAGACAAGACTATCATGTTTTCTGTCTACATGGCAAAATACCCCCCCCACACACACACACACACACACACACACACATACATAAGACGGGTTTTGACGAAGCTGCGAGACTTTGGTGAGGTGAATTCCCTGCTGTGGAATCATTCAGTGCAGGTTGTTGTATAGTGACATCCACGTACAGTGATTGGTACCTTGTGGGTGTTACACACACACACACACCTGTTGTCCTATTGTGGTTTAGGGATAGTACTAGTGATTAGTAGTTTATCTTGTTCGTTTTCACAGCTTCAAGAGTTTACCACCAGTTCTAGGCTGTGCATTGGACACAGGCCGAGGCTTGATCAACCTGAGTCACTCAGGTGAGATGAGCACTCAGGCTGGGCGTAGGGTCTGACTAATGTTTGGAGGTAGGTGGGACAGTTCCGCTAACAGCCACAAAGGCCAGCACCGGTGTTTTGAATATAATGCAAGCGTTTACTGGGAGCCAGTGGAGGTTGCGGAAGAGGAGGGTTACATGGGAGAATTTTGGTAAGTTGAACACCAGGCGTGCTGCTGCATTATGGATGTGTTATAAGGGTTTGATTGTGGAGGCAGGGAGCCCAGCAAGGAGAGAGTGGCAGTAGTCGAGGCGAGTGATGACGAGCGCTTGGATCAACATCTGTGCTGCTTCACATGTGAGGAAGGGCTGGATACTGCAGATGTTGTAGAAAGTAATTCTACAAGCTCGGGTCATCCAGTACCACGCCATGGTTCCTCGCAGTGGGTGCAGGGGAGACTTTCATGTTTTCAATGGTGACAAGTAGGACCATCTGAGAGCAGTGAAGAGAAGTTCAGTCTTGTCTAGGTTAAACTACAGGTGGTTGGCAGTAGTCCATTGGCTGATGTCAACCAGGCATTTAGAGAATGCATGTTGCGATTTGGGTGTCAAAGTGGTGGACGGAAAGGAATATTTGGGTGTGTTCTGTGTAGCAGTGATAGAAGCCGTAGGATGTAACAGGGCCTAGAGATCTAGTGTATAAGGAGAACAGAAGTGGTCCTAGTACTGAGCCTTGTGGGACTCCAGTGTCAAGGGTGCAGGGTCTTGACAGGGAGCCACACCATGTGACCTGATAGGTGTGATCTGTCAGGTAGGAGGTGAACCAGGATAACGCAGTTCCAGCAATGCCAATCTCTGCCAGAGTGGAGAGGACAATCTGGTGGATCACCGAAGGTGGCAGACAAGTCAAGAAGGAGTCAAGTCAAGAACTGAATGCAGACTGCCATGCTGGCACATTTAAAAGCCATATTAGACCAGTTACTAGTCACATTTACAAACATTTGCCTTTGATGTTACTGTTGTAGCACCATTTAATGTAAAGATGCTGTTTGTACTTTGTTTTGTTGGAGTCATTCTGATGTCTCCTAATTACAGAGTGAAGTTATTTTTTCAGCAGGCAGTAAGGTTGGCAGGAGTGAAGCTCTCAGAGGTCATTCAATAATCGCCTTGGGAAAAAGCCCCCAAGGTGCATTCTAGGAGGCATTTTTCCGATAAATAATTTACAGTGGCTGTGCAGTCCCTCTGGGCTTACAGATAGAGTTTGCCAATCAAATTCTCCCAAAGCAGCCACCTCATCCAAAGAAAGACCAACAAACACACACAAACGTGTGGGTGCATTTGTGCATGTCTGTTTGTGTGTACACATTTGACAAATACAATATTAAACAGTGACTTTGTGTGTCTTTGTGTATGTGCTGATTTTATGTTTTTATGGAGAATATTTTTATTGTACCAGTTTGAAAGTGTGCGTGTGTGTGTGTGATGAGGAGGATGTATTCCAACAATAACTTCCTGTTCTCTGATCTTCAGCCAACGTTTTCTTGCAGTGATAATTCTCATTCTCTCTCTCTCTATTCCATTTCCGTGCTTCTACAACACACAAACAGTGGTTTATTTGCTAGCGTGTTAAGCACTTGAGTGCTCTCTCTCATGCCTGTATTGACTGGTTTCATTAAGCCCCACAACATGACGAGACGAGAATGAGAATGAGTTGTTGGTAGGCGTAGGGGATGAAAGACTGGGCCACACTCCAAGTTCTCCCATCCCCCTCACAACTCCCTGCTTCCCCGTAACTTATCTCATCATGGCACACATTGGCCGGGTGTGGCTGCCACTGGGAGGATCTATAGCAGGGCAGCCATGTGTGTGTGTGTGTGTGTGTGTGTGTGTGTGTCTTTGTTTTCTTTGGGCAGGCAATGATAGCTTCCAAATTAGGTGCCAGAAAGCCTGGATTTGTGGATCATATATTTTGGTTCACCAGTGTCACAAGTGTCCCTGTGGCTACTGTGATGTGTTATTATTTGTGATTTGTGCTCATCATAATGACCACATACACACACATAGGTGGAGCATGACCTAACTATAGGCTGGAGACTGGCTATAGTATATTAGCCACATTAGCCATCCTTGTCCTCTTCAGGGGATTTGAGGGCTAGCTAATTGGCAGCTTGTTGTTTGAATTGGACCAGATGCAGCAGCATCAGTCCACATTCTGCTGAGACATAATCATTGAAAGTGGTAAATCAGTGGTAATGTGGTTCCAGAACCAGCTTCTTCACCATTTACCTGTATCACTGCTTCATCCTGTCTGTTTCTTCTTTCACAGTTTAGTTATGTGTAGCAGTTCTCCTACCACAATACCACCTACAGTGGCTTAGTTCAGAGCTCCTGCAAGGATGCAGGGAGGTTTGTAGTGAAAAGTCCAGTTTATTGTAAAGGTTTGTAGATGGTACATGCTTGCATGCTAGCGCTATCCTGAGTGTGTTTCCTGGTGGCTGACAACCTGTGCTGCACTGATTAGCCAATGCACCACAGGCTTGCAGCCTCCCTCCCTACTCTAACTGGGCCAGGTGAGGCCAATTAAGCCAGCCAGCCACTAAACATACACACTCCCACAACATGAAAATATTTTTGTTTGTTTGTTATCAGTCATTTGTGCCTGAAAATATTGAATTAAATGGCTTTCTGAATTTGCAGTACAGCATTGCTCAGTAGAGTATTGTTATGTGTTCTGTGTATAGAAGCATAATGAGATGACAATTTATTCAATAGGGGATACTTGGGTGTGAATTCAAATGAAAAAAAGAGGCTGAGGCAAGTGTCTATAAACATCCATCCAGGCCAGATGAGATATACAGTATATATAATCTTTCCAGCAGGTTCTGGGTCTGCCTCGGCGTCTCCTCCCAGTTGGACGTGCCCGGAAAACCTCTAAAGGGAGGCGCCCGGGAGGCATCCTGATTAGATGCTCAAACCACCTCAGCTGACTCCTTTCGATGCAGAGGAGCAGCGGTTCTACTCCAAGCTCCCTCCGGATGTCTGAGCTCCTCACGCTATCTCTAAGGCTGAGCCCAGCCACCCTCCGGAGGAAACTAATTTTGTCTGCTTGTATCCGCAATCTCATTCTTTTGGTCACTACCCACATGGCCTCCCGGTACTCATCTGCTGTTTCAGGAGACCCCTGGGCTAACCAAGCCTGAAAGGCCTCCTTCTTCAGCCTGATGGCTTCCTTTACTGCTGGTGTCCACAAATGGGTTCTTATGTTGGGATACCAACACTCGCCTGCATGGCTCGCAGCCATGGCATACACTGCACAATTTGAGCACGTTTTTGACTGGATTTTTGAGTCACACGACTCAATTTCAAGTCGGGCTGATTAACTGCCATTGACTGTTATAGAGTGCCCCACTGGCTAAGCTTCCGTTAGCGCAGTGAGCTCTGCTGCGACTAATGTCAACGTTGCCAGGCTAGGTATCGCAGTTAATAATAAGTTCACGGACGATACCACCACCCTTATTGGGCTCATCTCTGGTGAGGATGGGTCTGCCTAGAGGTGGGAGACTGACCATTTAGTTACCTGCTGTGGTCAGAACTACTTTCAAGAGAGTGGAGATAATAGTAGAATTTTGGAAGAATCCCATGACCCTCTGTGACTCCCCAGTTGACACTGTGGAGTCATTTTGTTTCCTGGGCAACAGTATTACCTAGGACCTCAAGTGGGAGATGAACATCAGCTCCATCACCAAAAAGCCCCAGCAGAGGATGTTCTTCCTGAGGCAGCTAAAGAAGTTCAACCTGCCAAAGACAATGATGGTGCACTTCTACACTGCCATCATTGACTCCATCCTCACCTCCTCCCTCACCATCTGGTATGCTGCTGCCACTCCCACTAAACCTGCTTATGATTCAAATTCTGATGCTTTGGAATGAGCGATCCGTTTCAGTGACATGGGTTGAGGGACCAGAGGCAAGAAGGAAGGTGGGAGTTCCAATCTATAAGGTGGTCCCTCCCTTCACCTGGCTCGCCCTAACCTCGTCTCCTAGAAGAAGAAGTCAAAGGTCCGCCCAAGGAGGAGATCCGACTTGGTCTATATCAATGTGTGCCCCCCCACGATGAAACCACCCGCATTCCACAACTTGAACGCGGCGCAGCCCCGCAATCGCCAGATAGGCGACTCCCGGCAAAGCAAAGAGCACAACCCCAATGAACTCATCACGGTTCGTCTGGAAAGGAATACCGCCTTCGACAAGGCTGACCCGGCTACCAAATTCGGAGCAGGTCAGTTGTAAAAAAACTGCCACCTCGGTGCACACTGCCCGTGTGTAACGCAATTAACTGAGTTCATTGAGTAAGTGAGCCGCCTTCCCGATTGCTAACCACGCAATCTACAGACATCTGGGCAGAGTTAGGTAGAAGTGTGTTTATGATGGTATGCTTACTCGTTTATTCATACTACCAGATGATATTGTAAACCTGTTTGATGCATGTATTCATCCTCGATCTAATGGTCTAATGTCCCTCTCTTTTGGGTTTCCATCCCCTCTGACTAACAAAGGCATGTATCTAATTTAGTGTTTTGCTGTTGGTTAGAAGTGAGTGATTCAAATCCTCCCGTCTAGTCACTCACTGATCACGTAGATCCCTTTGTTAGACCCACCTTTCTGTTTTACTCACACATGCATGCACAAGCGTGCGGACACGCACACACACACACCAGGTTGTGCATTGTTTATTGTATTTACGGAACGTTTACTTCATGCCATTTGCCAACTTGAATTTAATAATCATTCTTATATTATAACTGTTGTGGTTATTGCTTGAATGTTGTGTTGAAGCCAGCCTCTGTCGCGTAAAGAACTCTGAAGCCTTCATCATTCCTAGCTATTGACATAATTGACAGTAATTATGAATCATAATTCTACTTTAATAGTTTGGTATAAGATATGAGATTGATTCCACTCTTTGGTAATTGGTCCCTGGTCCAGGGTGGTACCTCGTTATCATTAATTCAGATTTATACCTTTTTTATTTTAACAATTAATACTTTTCTAGGATTGTTATTAATTATAAGCTGATAACCAACAGTAGGACCTACAGTGTCTTGCTCTGGAACACCTCCACACCTACTTCCTCAGCTTCTGCTACTTTGTCAAATTCTTTGTAAAAAAATGTCACATTCAT
The DNA here is from genome assembly GCA_900312585.1 of Malacocephalus occidentalis. Lineage (NCBI taxonomy): Eukaryota > Metazoa > Chordata > Actinopteri > Gadiformes > Macrouridae > Malacocephalus > Malacocephalus occidentalis. The sequence goes on from OMOU01042596.1 coordinate 16,899, forward strand.
CATCCTTTATATGTTGTTCTTCTCCTTGTCATGCTCTTATTCTTCTCCCTCCGGGGATTAGCTGGTGTATAGTCCTGAAGCAAGAGACCCCTCTCAGCGAAATATCCTTTCCTTGATGTTCATCCTCCCTCGACAGAGGGAGGATGAACATCACGTGAAAACTATAATTCATGAAGAAAACAGAATGCCGGAGGTACTTAATAGGCTAAATATATGTTTCTCAACAGGCCTCTAATCCTTTCGATCCAAGTGTTTAATACTACAATAGATGGATCCAATTAGTCGGATCCATTCTGCACTTCTTAATACTGTGGGGTATATATACGAGTTGCTGCTGATTGGATTCTGACATACCAACTGGGTTCTGACGTACCAATTCAATGAAAACGTACCTCATAGCCTGTTGCACAACGATCATCTGTGCTGCACTGCACTTGAGTGTGAAAGTGGGGGATGATGGGTACTGCTTGATGCATAATGACGTATCTCTCAGCCCAATGCAGGATGTAAACAGATAGATCGGATCAGTTTGAGGGATATTAGCTGCACAAAGGTCCAAGCATTCAGGTGTGCAAGCAAGGGCAAAGATGGAGAAAAGAGGAGGAGGAAAAGAATGCCACAAATAAATGTCTTATATTATATTAACATCATTGTTGTTTGAATTGATCATTTCATTTGATCATGTGGCCCCCCCATCTGCCGCAGGATCATTTCATTTGTAGTAGCTAGCTATGGAGCAATACAGTTAGTAATGCTAGACAATAATGCTACAATTGCTGGTAGACCAAATCAAGGATATGGCTTGGCTTTCAATGCTAGGTAGCCTCAGGTTAGGTGCGTTGTATGTGGATTGACAATGCAATTCAGGGGTATGAAAGTGACTGGTAAATGTTGGACACAAAACAATGATTTACTATTGAGTTGCTGATGAATTTTAACATTGATATGTCAGTGGCTAACAATGCTAGTAGCTGTTTGTCCTACTCAATAGTTACATGATTCTGCTTGTAATAAGCTAATATTAATGATATAATTGTCCAGAGGCACTAAGGAAATATCTGCATAATCCCCTAGCTGCTGGAGAAGAGACACATGATCTTCCACTTTCTGAAGCATGTCATTGTAATTATTTCTAATTGATATTACTGAATGTGATGGTTACACTTTATTACAAATGAAATGTAAATCTTAAAGTAAAAGTAAAATACAAATGATTTGATGCAGTGGTGTAACATTATAGTTGTATTGTATCTTTGGATACAGCTGCAGATCAAGCAACATCCAGTAACATGTCAGGCACTCCGCTACCTGCAGTGACACACAGCCTGCAGAAGTGTTTTCTGTTCATTGTATGTTACAGCTGCCCATGCAATCAAATGCAATATAGTCAAATCCAGTTACATACAGATAAAGATATGAATAGATATGAAAGATATGAAAGATATGAATCATTGTATATCCTAAAGGACTAATATTTGCATGTATGTTTGAATTGCCTGCAGGTGAAGGAACAAGCACAACATATACTGTCACTGCACTACAGCCTGCAGACATGCCATCAACTGGAACAGTTATTTGTGTATAGAACGAAATTGAAAAAACTGCACAAAGTTGTATTGTTCTTGTTCATGCCGTTATGTGGTATGGTACTGGTATCTATTCATTTAATGATGGATTGTCATTCTTTTATTTATGTGATTTGTTTGTTTGGGAAGTTATTGTTATCTGTAAAAAAAAAGTATACTGTATATATTGTGGTGTCTGATGTTTATAGTCCTATTTATATTTTTTATCTCCAAATTCTTATCTCACCTAGGGCACCAAAAATATCTAGAGCTGGCCCTGGTAATAGTTACATAACAAAATGTGTGGTGTGGTGCATTTCGTAAACCAAAACCCATGACTTAGTAGGAATACAAGTCGGATGGTGTTACGGAACTTGCTGAGTGCAAGGTGACAAAGGAACCTGATAATATGCTTTATAGCTAAAACTAATGTACTTACGAACTGATCCCACTTCATCCACAGTCTTACCCTAGGTAACAGGAAATAATCTGGCTTTGTGATGTTCTTCAGCTTATCTGTACAGAATCTAAATGTCCCATCAGTTTTCCCAACCAAAATGCAGGGTGAGGCCGGACTTGAATAAGCCGGATTTGCCAAACCATAAGCCAGAAGGTAGTCAACCTCTTCCTCCAGGTGGCACCATTTCTCCATTGTTATTGGCACTGTGTCACCAACTTCAATTCCATGTTCAACACAAAACAAAGATGGAAAATCTGAAATTGACACCCTCTCCTCTGGCCCAAATGCCCAAGTAACGTATCCAATTCTGCCAACTTCTCTGAATTTCTCAGTTGAGGCTGCAGCACACAATCATTTGGGCCAACCACATCTTCAACACGACAAGCTGCCACTGTGTAGGGAGAATAAAAATGGAGTCCCAATGACTGCAGCGAGTGCTACAGGCTTACCCTGGTCACCAGCCTCCACCACCCTAGACCCTGAGGACCATGTGTAATATGGTTTCAGGAGATTAATATGGCAGAGCTGTGTAGACCGCCTATGGTCAGGAGTTGAAATTAAATAATTCAAACAGACACCTGCTGAATAACAGTATAGGGGCTGATTAATTTTGCCATTTAGGGGTAACCTGCTATAGATAACAATGAACTTGATGTTTGTCAAGTTGTTGAACTTGAATTCTCTGCAGGTATCTTGCAAGCTAAAGACTTTTCTGCAGAAACCATTGACATAATCTAGCAGATTAGTAGGCTTCAACACATCCTACAGAACTGCCATTGGCCCGTGGACATCACGGACAAACACTAAAGCATTAAGTGCAAACCCTGTGCTTTCTTGAGTTACCTCTTGTGCAGCCAACATAACCCATGGTTGCCCCTCTTCCCAATCTTTATCTAGCTCAACACAATAGGTCCGTAAAAGTGACTTCAGAGTTTGGCGAAAACGCTCCAGAGCTCCTTGGCTTGGATACACAAGCTACTCTGCTGATGTTTCACCCGCAGTTGCTCCAGCACTTCAGCAAACATGCGTGAAGTCAAGTTGGAACCTCTATCACCCTGGATTATCTGTGGGATGCCAAAAATGGACTTCACCACAGACTTTGTTGAGATGGTACGCAAGGGGTAAGTAGCTGAGTAACGCGTCGACTGACATTATTTCCATCAGAATGTACACACACCCTGACTTAGATGGAGGCATTGGTCCCACACAATCAATTATCTAATGCTCAAATGGATTTCCCACTGCTGGAATGGGGTAGAGTGGAGCTGGCTATATCGCCTGATTTGGTTTACTGGTCAACTGACATGTATGACAGGCCATAATGAAGCATGCCACATCCTTCTTTAGGCGAGGCCAATTGAAGTAATTCCTAAGTCTGTCATAGGTTTTCCTTACCCTCAAATGGCCAGCTATGTTATGAGCTGTCTGTAGCACCAAGTCTCTGGCCACTGGAGGCCACTGCGGTCAAATTGGGACAGGGGCCGGGGGTAGCTGCAACTCAGCAGCAAGGACCGGAGCCTTCTGAGGTCCAACCGGGACATGGGTCAGAGATGGAGATGGTTGCAGCCCAACAGCAGGCACCCCATGTCTGTTCCCAGCCTGGTAGGCTTGAAAGCTCGGCGGCTGCTCGGGCTGGTAGCCCAGCGGTCACTGGGGCTGGTAGCTTGCTGGCTGCTGGGGCTGGTAGCTCGCGGGTTGGTAGGGCTGGCAGCTCGGCGGCCGCGGAGGCTTCTGACAAACAAAGAACCGCTCTTCATCGCAAAAAGGCGCTGCTCTGCTGTGGTCAGGTTGTGCTGTCAGGCATCCGTGTAGACCATTCTGGATAACTGCCAAGTATCCGGATTATGTGGTGAAGGAGAGGAAAGGACCCAAACGCAGGCAGCGGGGTAACTTAACAGCATTTAATACTAATAACAACTACGAAAACCCAGCATACAAACTGGCCATGGAAAAAGGCAAAAATATCAGCACATCAGAATGCCACAATTAATGACAAAAACCCAACTAAGAACACAAGATTGGGGCAGGTTACATAGGGAGACTAATGAGCGAAGTGAAAACAGCTGAGACAAAATGGCCAACAGACAAAACAATGAATGAACAGATACAATAAACTCCAACCCAAAACAATAATCAACTAAGACAATAACTAAACGAATACAAAAACACATGGGAACACATCAGGAAGGAGACAAACTTTGACAAGTTGGGGCTGAGACAGAACACAACAAAGAAACATCATAATTGATACTGAAGTCCAGCACGGTGTGCAAAGAACCAAAAACAAATCTCACTTGAGGAAGACAGGAACAGACAGTGACATCTACATCCTCCTCCGATGTGACTGCAGCTGCAGAGGTCATAACTGAGGTACCACAGCCTTCTACATCATCCAATGATATTTCTGCCAGTAACGGTGGCATCAGCAGAACTTTTTAAAACTTAAATAAAGTTACATACTTGCCATCATTAGTATAAACCATGTGGTTGGCATGCAGGTGTCTTACGGTGATGTCATTGATGATTTTGCTTCAAGGAGGCAAAGATTTTGAGGACATTCTCACTAATGTTGAATGGTGATGTTGGGTTGTGGTTAACAATAGTTAACCTTTGAAGTGTTACTTTATATATTATATCTATAAAGCATTTTATATTATATCTATACATGTATTATATATACATATTTTGCACACTCATATTGATCGTTCATTGCGTTTTATTCTGCTTTTGTTGGTATTCGTGTATCATTGTCTTTAATAATATACCTTGTTATATGCAAGTTTGTTGCTTTTATAGGTTACATATATTATATTTAATATTTTGAATACTTTGCAATTGTACTTTTTTTTACTTCCTAAAATGGGGCACGGTGGCACGGTAGTGCTGTCGCCTCACAGCTAGAAGGTCCTGGGATCGATTCCCGCCTGGGACATGGTTGGTTCTCCCCATGTCTTCAGTGCTGGGATTTCGTGAACAGCCCTTTCTGTGTGGAGTTTCCATGTTCTCCCCGTGCTCCCTGGGGTTCCTCCATATATATACACTGTATATATAACCCCTCTAAAAACATGGAAGAAGACCGTCGCCTGACCAGTGGCGGTTGGAACAAGGTGGTCCCCGGGCGCTGCACTAGCTGCCCACCGCTCCTGGCCTGACCGCAGAGGAAGATGGCCATGGATGGGATAAAAGCGGAGGAACAATATCACGGCGACACCTATGGGAGCGTGTGTGTGGGGTGGACTGGGAGGGCCGCCGTGCACGGGTGTACATGCATGGTGTGACCGCGACAATAAAGACGGGGGTTGTCCGTCCGCTAATAATAATAATAATTATTATTATTATTATGTCTGTATGTATGTATATC
>OMOU01042597.1:0-11236 GCA_900312585.1 Malacocephalus occidentalis
ATCAGCAGCACCGTCATACATTTGCACATTGACTTCTGCGCCACCGTCAGACACACTGGACATTTGCACTACTCTGTATATACCCTGCTGTTCACCCCAGTGTACACCTATTACTGTGTATAAATCTGCAACACTGGTTCCCCAAGATCCTCCATTCACTGCCCTTTCACACCTTGTGCTGAGTGAATCCTTAGTCTACTATTATGTTGCCATGTTTTCGACCCCCAGCCCTCTTCCCCTCCTCGCCGGACCCTGCAAGTTGATCAACACTCCCTTCGGCCGTCGTATGAGTTTGGGTCCTTCAGCCTCGATCCTGCGCGTTGCGTGATGGTAATTACCCGGTTATTAGACCCAAGGGAAGGGGTTCTGTGTCAGCAACCCGTGGTTCTGCCGCCGGCAACCTGTGCGCGGTGGCGAGCCCCTCGCCTGTCAATAGGGGAAGGAGCTGTAGTGCCCACTGCTCCTGCGGCCACCCCAAAGCTTTGGCCGCCAGCTCAAAGACCTGGAGAAAGGCTTCGATGTCATCCCCCGGTGCCATTTTCTGCAAGGACACCGTGAAGGTCCTCTCCAGATCCCCGGCTGCTGCTGGTTGTGGTGTCCAACCCCGGCTGCACGCACCGTGAGCAGGTCAGCCAGGTGTGCCCAATACTCTGCCTGTGGCCCTGCCAAGTCTATGATGGCCCTAGTCTGGTGGACGAACGCCTACATTTGTCGCTCCTGTGTCTCCACCAACATACTAATCGCGGTAGCGATTGCCGAGTCCGCCGCGGAACTCCGTCCATCGTTTCTCTCTATCCGATACCCGCTTGGGTATCGGATGGCCAATTTAGCAAAGTCTTCTTTACCACAATGCCACGGTCGTGGCTTTCCTGGGTTCTCGGAAGAAGGAGAGGACAGCGGTGGTTCCACAAATAAAAATCATTTTTAATTGACAACAGAACTCGCTAGTGCGTGCTTAACTCCAACTAGAAATATACAAGAACAGGCAGATGGGTGGTAAGGTGGTCCGCTGCTTTGGCTCACGTAGAGCGGCGTCTGCATCTTCTCTGACTTGTCTCCGGCCCTGCGTACCCAGCCTCTACTGCAGGAAGAGTGCACAGCTGTTATTAAATCGCATTCCGTTATTTGCACTCATTCGCTACAGCTGCATCACATTCCAGGCATTTTTGCCGCTCCACTCCCCTGTCATTGCCTGACAGTGCTAACCACGCCTCTTAAATGGCTCAGAAAGGCTTTCATGAACAAGTGTTTCTATGAGTGATTCTATTTGCTGCTCCAGAAAACTGTTGTTTTGAAGACCGCTTACTGCAAAGGTAATTGTTGTTTTATGATGATGAACACTTACTGCTCCAGATAACTGTGTTTCTACGATGAAGACCATGTACTGCTACAGATTACTGCAACAGTATTTCTTTTTTTGCTTTTACTTGCATCCATACAGTCTGTAGTTCCTTTTCCAAAAGTGAACCCAGGCAATAGTGGACTAGAATAAAACAATTTAGAGAGTAAAATTCCCTGGATGGAATGATGATTGTGTCTTATACTGGAGACACTTTATATTTCAGCGATTTATAAATGAAGATAATAGCTGCAATAGAAAGGTTTCATAGTGCTGGTTGAAGCAGACCCCCTCCCTGCTTCTTCTAACGATACATCAAAATGGATCATCATCAAAACCAAGGGTCAACTGATGACTGACATTGACCTCTCAGTGTGGAGGAACAACGTCAGACCCACATGACTCAAAATCGGAATAATTTTGTGTCTGAGTGAGTGTGTGAGTGTGTGTGTGTGTGGGCGGGGGGCAGTGAATTGTGTGTGAGTGTGTGTGTTGTTGCCATTGTCCCAACAAGGACTCATATGATGGGCATGTGATACAAACACAATGTGAGTCTTTTAACGATGCATATTGCAGATGCTATTGCTAACAACACCAGTGTGTGAATGGAAGCTCAGCTGCGTGACTGGATGCCCTTTTGCCCTCTCCACCATCTGGAATATGTTTAGTTGTTTCAGCTGACATGTTCCCAGAAGAATATGAAAACAGCAGGTGTGTGAACACAGTGGAATCAAATATTGAAAAGCCCCCAGTTCTAGAAAATTAAGTTATATAATGCCAAAACTGATATAATAACAGTAATGATACTATGTTTTTGAGATGCATGCTTTGGTTTGTAATATTTCTATGACAAATTATTGAAGTGATGTGCACAAACTAACAAATAATAACAAAAACATTGAAACCATCAATGAACTACTGACGCAATGAGGGGAAAAACCCACGTACCAAAAGAAGTCGTGTCTACAGACAGTCAACAAGCGCAGAGAGACAGGGAAATGACTCCCTCTCACTGCCGTTCTCAGCCCTCCCATGTATTTCTGGCACCATCTAGTGGCAGATGCACGGAAAAGCCCCAGAAATTCCTACAAATATACAACAAACAATGAAACTCTATTTAATAAATAAAGGCAAATCCTTTTAACCGACTTATGATCTATACAACCTACTTAGGAGCAGTTATGAAGTTAGGCATCTTCAAGGATAACTACAGGTAGCGGTTTGAGCCCAGAACCTTTCGGCTGAAAGTACTAGCACCAATTGATATTCATATATCTCTATTATTATTGTAATATCAATAACATATGGAGGATGAGCAGGACACTTTTGTATGTAGAGTATGTATGCTGACTAAACCGGTTAACCTGTTGGTACAGTCCACTGCGTAGGTTGATAGTCTGATCTAGTCAGCATACATCTAGGTGGACACTCCCACTTGTGATGTCACCATGACAATTTGTATCACCTCACACCTGATGGTATAATAGGACCCCTTTAAGCATTTTGAGTGTCTGTGCACTCAATGCATTCAATGCAATTTCAACGGGTTTCAGGGTTAATATAATTCACATCTTCTTTCATTGGTCCAGGTTGATTAAAAAGATGTATTTGTCAAGAAAAAGAAAGGAGACAGAGAAAGCATGTGATAAAGGTTGGCTGTTAGGTAAAGGAGAGAATAATGATGTACAAACTATACTGTTAGTAGACCATCACAATACTTTGTTGACCCTTTCCAAGACCTATCATTATATCAATAACATTGTGCAGTGGGAACAATGGGCTTTTTGATGTGTACATGAGAGGGTGTGACATGGGGATCTCTCACCTGATTGGCTAGGATAACTCTCAGTAGCCGGGCCCACTAAGAACTGGACAAATAGTGACCTCGTAACAAAAGTATCATGTAGGGTGCAGTGGGTGGTAAAAAAATAAAAAAGTCAATGCAAACGTACAAATATTGAATGTTCCTCTCATGTAACGTCACACGAAGATGCGGTTTCTATTGTTTTGAAAACTACATGCCTGAATAAAAAAACCAATTCTCCTGAGGACCGTTGGTCTTTCTGAGACGCACACATTATTATTTACCGTTAAGTCTTAAAAGATGATTCAAAATGTAAATTATGTTTTGTTTTGAACATTTTCCTAAATGAATTGCAGGTCGTTTCTCATTCTTGAGATGTGAAATAAGCTAAACTTACATAAGATAAAATAATATAATTTCAATAACACATAACTCATAAAGGTTTTGCTACATTCCATCAAAGCACATTAACCAGTAACCATTTTCATAAATCAACAAAACTTTTAAGGGGATTGCAAAATGGCTACCTTACCAAAATCCACACCTAAAATAGCCTGTCATGGTCCACACTCCAGCTCTGTGAGTACAATCAAGCAAATCACCTCCACCTGTTCCTGCTTAACCTCCCTCCCTATATATACTCCATCTTTCCACACACTCATTGCATTGTATCTTAGCATGTATGCAAGACTCTCCAGCGTTTACCTGACTACTCACCTGTTGCCGAACCTGCCACCTGTTCCCGATTCCTGTTGTCCTGTACCCGTGGTTAGAAGACGTTCTCCCCCTGCTCCTTGCTTCTTGGTATCCCGACCCGGCTTGTCCCCGACGATCCGTCCACCAACCCTGCATTGATACCACAACGTTCTTTCTGCTTCCCGATTTCTGTTCTGTTTTCTGTTGGGACCTGTTTGTATTATTTTATCTTCCCCCTGCTTGTCTTCCATGTGTTCAGCTCCTGTCAGACATTTTTGTAGTCTGTTTTGTTTCCCTGCCCTTGATTGTCAGCTGTTGTCACTTCCCTCGTTAGTCTCCCTATTTAAGTCTGCCCCAGTCCTGTGTTCCTGGTCAGATCCTTATGTCACAGCCGTAGTGCCGGTTGGTGGGGAAAGGGCCCAAATGCAGACCGCATGTAAATAAAAAAAATGATATTTAATAAATAGTGGGGCGGACAGGTAGCAGGGTATGGTAGAATGGGCAGGGTACTCACGGACATAAAGATGGGGAACAACGAGTAGGATCTGACCAGGAACACAGGACTTGAATAGGGAGACTAACGAGGGAAGTGACAACAGTTAACAACAAGGGCAGAGAAACAGAACGGACTACAAAAATGGCCGACAGGAACAGAACTTTGTCCATTTTTTTGTATGAAACATTATCTGATTCCCCAATCGAATATTGAAAGAACCAACGGTACAGACATGCACACACTGGTGGATCACCCCCTGGTGCCCCCATGCTTGAAAATAAAATGCAAAAGTGCCCTCTTGCATCCCTCTATAAAACATGATAACGTGTAATTTGCTGTGATATAAAAAATCATCATACCCTGCAAGACAACATGATAAATTGACCTACAGGGGTACCCTTCCCTTGGAGAAAACATGGTAAAGTGGCCTCTAGGTTGGTATAAGAGCGTGTGAGTGTGGTTACGGCTTTATGGTGGGACTATGGGTGGCGGGGGGGAGCCAACAGGGATGACCCCCGTGGCCAGAATGATGATGAGGACGATGATGAGGACCACCACCATGATGAGAACGATCAGCTTGATGTTCTTCCACCAGTAGGTGCGCTCCAGCTCCTGGCCCTTGCAGAAAGAAAGAGAGGCATGGGGGGTATCAGCATTACTATTACTAAAACCATAAAAGTGAAGATGCATTCTATGCATGCATGGTGTGACCGCGACAATAAAGACGGGGGTTGTCCGTCCGATTCTCTCTCTCTAATGCAGTCCAATACAAAAGACGTGCAGAAGTGAGTTGTGCAAGTAAGTCATGCTAGTAGATAGCTTTACATTTTTTTTTTCAAGAAACGGTCAGGAAAGCCTTCTAAACAATCTCTTGCCTAATACTGTTATAACCTAACACCTAAACTTTACCACCTCTTATTGAATACTAATACCTAATTTAACCATATCTAACCTAGTACTAATACCTAAACTCAACCATTTGTAACCTAATACTAAGACCTAAACTATGACTTGCCTAATACTAATAACTATCTGTAACCTAACATGAAAATCTACTAACCTAAGATAAATGCCACAACTTGTGTGAGGTGGGCAGCTGGTTTAGGCCTGGCCTGTCTGGGGCTGGGTGAGGCTGCACACCTGTGGTGCATTGGCTAATCAATGCACACAGGTTAAACCAGTCATCACCACACACATGCAAGCATGCAGCAACTCTTCAACACATCTTCCTGTGTACTGATCTTGGAGGACTACTTATGGCCCTATCACACTATTGCGTATGAGATAAACGTATGAGTTGCGTAAGAACAGAGCATGTCCAGCGTACCGCTATCACGTGACAAAGTGCCCATATAATGGCCCTGTCACACTATAGCGTATCTTACTAACGTATGAAAAATATCACTCATACGCTGGTATACGCTGACATACGCCAGGGGTACGTTAGGCATAGGTTGTATACGTTTCAAACACGGTCGCATACGCTGGCATACGGCGAGGCAGAAATTCATGCCGGCGTATGACCGGCGTACTCGACCTATGAGTAATGTACATCGAGCGTAACTCTTGCGTATTCTCCATATGCCTAGCCTATGCTTAGCGTATAAACCATACGTTTGCATACGCACAACATTTTTAGCCATGTTTAAAAATACATTTCTGCCTCGCCGTATGCCTGCGTATGCCACCGTGCTTGAAACGTATACAACCTATGCCTAACGTACCCCTAGCATATGTCTGCGTATACCAGCGTATGAGTAATTTTTTTCATACGCTGGCATACGCTAGTACGATACGCTATAGTGTGACAGGGCCATAACCTTTGTCTTTCACAGCCTCCTGCATGTCCTGCAGGTAGCTCTTCCCATTCTCCTGAAGGTGGCTCGTCATTCTCCTGCACCGAGAAGGAGCAGGAGGAGGACAAGGACAGGAGGAGCGGGAGAAGGTGCAGGAGGAGAGGGAGAGTGAGTGTGTGTGGCTCAATGTTGTATTCTACATGAACCACTGAATGGGCGTTAAGCAACTTCAGACTATACGTTGTTGGCTATGTAGGCTAAACTCACTGACAGACATGATGTATAGTTTGACACACTTAATTCACACAGCATGGATCTAGTTTAACAACAAAATAGCAGGCAAGGGATGAGGAGTGGTTTTGTTAGTAATTTAACCGTGACATTTAACTGATCTATCTCATCTGAACTAATCTATTTCATTTAGCCTACAATGCACCGTCTAGGATTCACCTTATGGGCTTGTCCAAATTCATCAATGTACCAACCAACATGGGCCTGGCCCAAATATCGCATATATAATGCTGTGTATAGCCTCACTGTTGAAGGCTTTCGACACTGCCTGCCCATTGTTTTGCTGTAGACTCAAATAGTGTGGATATTGTGATTCTTTCCCTTCAAATTGTGATATTTGTTTTATTGCACGTTCCGCTGGGCATCGCCACTTTTCAATTTCACTGCACATCCTGTATGTGACAATTAAACTTCTTGAATCTTGAATCCTACTGTAAGTGTAAATAGTATGCTAAATTGGCTAAAAGACAGACAGGATCACAGAGACGGCCTGGTGGGATTGCACACTGGGCCAGTTAATGCCGTTGAATTGGACCAAGTCTACCAAACTATAGGTGTGAAAGGACCCCAAGTTATGACTGTGAAAGTTTTTGTAGTCCATCTTTGAATGGTTGTAGGCTGTTTCTCAATACCAAGTGTGCACACTTGAACTTGTCTACTTGGGAAGTAACTACTTGCTAGCTATGCTTGCAAGTATACACTCGCAAGGTCACAAGCACACTGAATGCTCCTGACAGTTTGAGACGATGCGTACTTCTGTGGCCGTGTCTCAATACCAAGTATGCAAAAGACAGACTTGTTTACTTGGGGCGAACTTTCACTTTCAGATGCTGCGTTTCCTTCTGTGGATAGCACACAGAGGCCGCCTGCTGTGCCCCAGAATGTCGGCTTCTTCACAAAAAAGTGCAACTGATTATTCCACAACTGTACACAAATAATAGCAATGACAGTCCCCTTTCATACGGTTTCCGCATGTTTTTAAGTGTCGTGAGACAATAATTTTGTGTACATCATGAGCCAACGGTATAATAACAGGGTTCTCCCCAGTGTAAGTGAGGCTGTAGGCCTATCCTCTTCTTAATATCCAGCACATTTCCAACCACTCAGTCTTAAAATTGATCACATCAGTCAAGACTGATACTGTCAATGTTGCCCCAGTTCCAAATTATTCACAAACCCTGAATGAATTGGATACATTACTTATGTGAGTGCCCCTGTACATCATAGGCGGAATCAGGGTTGTTTTATCTGCTCATGTGTCTGGAAATAAATATATGTAACCTGTACTTTTAGCATCAGGCCAAGTTGAAGTAGCATCATCGAATGCACCTTCGGCATGCTAAAAACCCACTGGCGAGCCATCTTCCTAAGGGAAATCTATCTAATTCTCCATCTACGCATCCTCCACAACCTCTGTCTGTCGACAGGCGATATCCTGGAGGAGGACAAGGAACATCACGAGAAGGATGAAGATCAGGGGAACGTTCCTGATGAGTGCTTTGGAAAGTGCTTAGGATTTCTGTGCCAGACTTCCTGCACAGGTCTCTGTCCCTGAATATCTGGCAGCATGTCCAAGGGAGCACGACTACAACTAAGGGGGTAACCCCAAAGGATAAATATGAATGCACTGAAATAACACATTCAAATCATCATTACTTCTCATAATCATATTAGTTACATTGTTATTAATATTGTTTTTCTGATTATGTACAAATATTGTGTATATGGTTATTAACTGTTAACTATTAACTGTTTTTAAATACACACGTCATAAAATAGCAATGACAATGGGAAAAAAAACACCTCTATTAATCACCATGTCAGTTAGTCAGAAAGAAATATGCCAAATGTGATGACTGTCTCCAAGTAAAGTCAAGTATTCCAACTACCAGTATGTAGCAATGCCATTTAGAGAAGAAGGCATTGATCTAACCATCATTATTCCGCTATATAGCGGAACGAACATTCAAAACATTACAGTTGTCGGCCTGGCCTCCCCTCGCCATCATTGCTGCTGCGTTGCCTGCGGTGGTCTGTGAGGGACCAGACGGGTCTGTGAGCGTCGTTGATCGGCCGGGTGGCAAGCTGCCCGCGGAGGCGCTTGTGGCTTCTGAACTCCGAAAACGTCGGAGCACATTTTCGATTCGCCATCAATTAAAACTGTCACTATTCGAAATCTACATAATTGATTTCTGGCATCAAATATTATGAGATGTGAATTTTGTGATGGAAAAACATACGAACATGCGAAACAACGTATAGCCTCTCTTTTTGCCTCACCCTTACACCTTTCCGCTCCTCGCTTGAATGCCGAAAAGCATGCTGGGATATCTGTGCTGTCAAGCAAACACATCAGATGCATCCTCGATAAAATGGGCGGAGCAAGGAGACTTCCGGGATATTGGTGTGACTTGGCCAGATGCGTACTTTGAATTGGGACAGTATACTTGGGCATCGACTGATGACGTTTATAAGTAGAGAGGAGTAAGCATATTGAGAAACGGCCTGCAAGTGGAGCCGGAATGTCTTCGCAGCGCGCTTGTCTTTTTCTCAGTCCTTATGAATTCACGACTCGTGCGACACACTCTCCCGAGTTTGTGTGGCTGGTCTAAACTATTGATGAGTTAATACACTGCTCAAAAGAATAAAGGGAACACTTAAACAACACATCCTAGATCTCGATGAATGAAATAGTCCAGTTTAAAATCTGTATTCATTACATAGTAGAATGTGTTGAGAACAAAATAACAAGAATGATCAATGGAAATCAAAATCATTAACCCATGGAGGCCTGGATTCAGACTCAATAAAAGTGGAAAAATCAGATTACAGGCTGATCCAACTTGTGAAAATTCAAGACAAGATGTGCTCGATTGGATTCAGGTCTGGGGAACGGGCAGGCCAGTCCATAGCATCAATGCCTTCGTCATGCAGGAACTGCTGACACACTCCAGCCACATGAGGCCGAGCATTGTCATACATGAGAAGGAACCCAGGGCCCACTGCACCAGCATATGGTCTGAGGATCTCATCCCAGTACCTAATGGCTACTATAGTTCCTCTGGCTAGCACATGGAGGTCTGTGCGGCCCTCCAAGGATATGCCTTCCCAGACCATCACTGACCCACCGCCAAACCGGTCATGCTGGAAGATGTTGCAGGCAGCAGAACGTTCTCCACAGCATCTCCAGACTCTGTCCCATCTGTCACATGTGCTCAGTGTGAACCTGCTCTCATCCGTGAAGAGCACAGGGTGCCAATTGTGAATCTGCCAATCCTGGTGTTCTGTGGCAAATGCCAATCAGGCTACACGGTGTTGGGCTGTGAGCACAGGCCCCACTTGTGGATGTCGGGCCCTCATACCACCCTCATGGAGTCTGTTTCTCACAGTTTGAGCAGAAACATACACATTAGTGGCCTGCTGGAGGTCATTTTGTAGGGCTCTGGCAGTGCTCCTCCTTTTCCTCCTTGCACAAAGGACAAGATAGCAGTCCTGCTGCTGGGTTGTTGTCCTCCTACGGCCCCCTCCACGTCTCCTGGTGTACTGGCCTGTCTCCTGGTACCTCCTCCATGCTCTTGACACTGTGCTGGGAGACACAGCAAACCTTCTTGCCACAGCGTGCATTGATGTGCCATCCTGGATGAGCTGACCTACCAGAGCAACTTCTGTGGGTTACAGACACCACCTCATGCTACCTCTAGTGGTGAGGGCACTGGCAAAATGTAAAAGTACCCAAAAAGCAGCCAGAAAGGATGAGGGCAGGGAAATGGTCTGTGGCCACCACCTGCAGAATCATTCCTTTATAGGGGTTGTCTTGCAAATTGCCTCTCATTTCCACCTGTTGTCTGTTCCATCAGGTGCAATTGAGTCACAATCAGTGTTGCTTCCTAACTGGACAGGTTGATATCCCAGTGATTGACTTGGAGTTACATTGTAATGATTATGTGTTCCATTTTTTTGAGCAGTGTATATCACAAGGGTCAGTCATATATGCAGTGAAATACTCTACCTATTATGTTACTATTCAGGAACTGTTTCATTCATAAAGGCAAACCATTTCAGCTGACTTATGACTTGCACAGTACAAAGGAGCAGGTATGAGGTGAGGCATATTAAAAGAATATTTAACTGTAGCTAGAGGTTTGAGACTAGAACAACCAATGCATATTCATATCTATATATTAATAACGTGAAAACTAAATGGACGATTAGCAGGGCACTTAAGTCAAACAATTGTTTTCAGGGTGTGCGATTCAAAGCAACTCTGAATTGCAAAGGGTTTTAGAATTAATTTGTAATAGTTCTCTGAATGAAATCACATATTCCTTCATTTGTATGCATGTGATGAAGATTGGCTGTACATAATTAAACATCCTCTCTATATATTATATTTATTGATATCATAGTTTTAACAGACCATGACAAATGTACAAATAGGTGAAAATAATTATGTACAAACTATACTGTTATTTATCTTAGATCATCCTAATTCTTCAACACCAGAGATCCAGAAAAAAAAGGATGTTACATAGTCACACAGATGACCCAAGAAGGGAATGTAACATAATATAACATTTTATTTCTATATATCTGAGTCAGAAAGAGCAAAGACCAATGCCTACAACTATGGACACTCGTCATCATATCAATCAGTGTGTAACATGGGAACCGTGACATGGGGAACTCGCTCAGCTGATTGGCTAGGAGAACTGAGCAGACGGGCCCTCTAAGAACTGGAAAAATGACCGTATGACAAATGAACAAAAGTATCATTTAAACCCTACAGGGTGCAGTGGGTGGTAAAACCACTAACC
>OMOU01042599.1:0-10828 GCA_900312585.1 Malacocephalus occidentalis
AGCCCACACATTTGACCCTCAAACGATAATGAATTCATATGAACGACATGCTGACATGCTATGACCGAGTCAGACGACTCAGAGTAATAATGCACAACATGATTGTAGTATTGCTGCCGCACCACATGAATGTAGCTTGTCAAGGCCTCCTCCTACACAAGGATGCAGGCGGATGATCCGGTTTATTCCAGAGTTTTGAGGAAATGAACGAACAGAGCAGGAGTGTGGTGTGCGTGCGTGCGTGTTGCGCTGGTTTAACCTGATTACTCAACGCACCACAGGTGTGCAGCCCCACCCAGCCCAGACTGTGAATGGACCAGGGGGAGGCCACCGAACACACACACACAGTCGCACAATCATCAAACAAGCATTTTCGTTAGCAGTACAGCTCTGTGTTGCATATCGCCCTTAATGACCAGCTTGTCGGTAGCAACACAGTGGGTTTCTTTTGTTTTTGTTTTTCAGCCATTATGCTGTCAGTCCAGCTGAGTGGCAGCGCTAACGAGCTAGCAGGCAGCGCTGGCCAATAGGAAGAGCAGACAGGACAGCCAATGGCGAGCAGGGGCACCAACTGTAGAAGTCATTACTCAGACGTCATAGGTGGCCATAGGTGGTCATTTTTTGGTCTGTCGATAGGTCATGTGACTACATAGGCCTATGTGCTATATATATCTGCTGTATGCTGTATGTATGTTTTTTATATACTGTATACATGTGCTACATACAGTGTATTGTATATGCATTATATACTGTCAATATGTGCTATATATTTTGTATATGTGCTATATACTGTATACAGTATGTGTGTGTGTGTGTGTGTGTGTGTGTGTGCCCTCATACATGCAGACACACACAGACACACACAAACACACACACACACACACACACACAAACAAACAATCCAATAGAAAACAAACAGCTTGTGTTCGGTGTGTTCAGGATTAATAAATCACAGCCAGGACCAGAAGTAATGAATGCGTTGTGTCAGAATTCAGCATAACTGTAGGAACTTCCCCTGCAGATACGAGAGCAGATACGAGAGACTGCATGCAGATGCAGCCAATAAATGAGGAAAGACGCACACACACACACACACACACACGTATGCACACACACACACACACACACGCACGTATGCACACACACACACACACACACACAAAATACCCTCAACAAAAAGACAAGGCATATCAACGACACGCCAGTCCTCTGCCTGTCTATTCGAATCTCAGTCTGTGAGTGAAAAGCAGACCGAGACCAAGAGAGAGAGAGAGAGAGAGAGAGAGAGAGAGAGAGAGAGCGAGAGAGAGAGAGACAGCGAGAAAGGCAGACAGACAGGAGGAGGAGGAATGAGTGGAGAGCGAGAGAGAATGAGAGAGACAGAGGGAGGGGACATCAGCTGGCAACACAGGCTAAACAACATCTGTACTAACACTTTGTTCACTCAACTCACTGTTTATGTCAACTCCAAATGTGTGCATGCACAAAGTTTGTGTGTATGTGTTCCTGCGAGTGCATGTACAAAGATGGCCCTTCTGAGGTTCAAAAACAGGAGGGAGCTGACAAAGATAGATGACATGCCAGGAACATGGCAAACTCCAGCACAGAGACAGAGGTGAAGTGAGATTAGTCATAACCACACCAAGACTGTGAAATAGATGATGGTGATGGAATGAGGCGACCGAGCCTCATACGATAATAATAACAATAATAACAATAATATAAGCCGTAATATCCACAGATTTCCCAATTACAATATGTCACGTGTAAAGCTATATGGAGAGAATAATGTTAATAATATGATGTGCGGTCAGAGGGTGTGGTGTGATGATGATGTCGGTGATGAAGATGACCACACAGCTGTAGAAGTGCTGAAGGTAAATTGCTGGAGACAACGTGATGAAATGGGCAGGAGAGTGCATCGTGCCTCCGTAATGTGACATAAAGAGGGGATTAGCGGAGGTCAAGGCGCAGCGGGGAGGTAATGTGGGAGGGAGGATTGTGTTGCAGATTGTGTGGCAGGACTTCCTGCTCGCCGTCAAAGTGCATCAGGCCCCAGCTGGGTTACGTAAAGCCCCGCCCACTCAGGCCCTGTGATCCAATTACAAAACTGCTTAGAGGGAATGAAGGAATAGATAGAATAGATACAATACAAATATCCTTTTTTTGTGGAATAGGTGGATACTTATTTACCGCGTACCCCCCAGGTGAGACTTTTACTCCCTTTAAGCACTGCCTGTTTCCAGTTGGCTGAATTGACAGCATGACAGTCGGACAACAAGTCTGCTACCCCAGGCAAGAAGGATCCAGGAACACACAGACGTGTCAATAGCAGCGGCACAGAGATGAGTCAGGAGGACAAGGGCTTTGGCTTTACAGAGCGGCTGTCTCTGCTTCTTACACCTTCTCCTCTCCCACCGAGAAGAAACACAAGCGGAGCAGAGGAGGGGTGAGAGATGTTGACGAGAGGTGAGATGGAAAGACTCTCTCTCTCTCTGTCTCTCTCTCTCTCTCTATCTCTGTCAAAATACTTTTTTTCTTTTCTGCAATACTTTAACACACTACAATCTTGAAATGGTTGTGTGTGTGTGGAACTTTATGAATCCAGTCGGTGAACCCTGGCAAAAGGTCCTGTCAAGTCATGTCAAACATGTACACTACACACACATGCAAACACACCACATGCATAAACACTCACACACAAGCACGTGAACACACACATACCTGACAAACGCGTGCACGCACACGCACTCACACACACAGTGTGTGTGTGCATAATCACTCAAACAGATCACCACTGATTTGGACTCCAATCCAGAAATGTCCTGTCTGTCACACAGCCACCACCTCTAATCAGTCTGTCCATATTTATTTCTGAGTGTGTGTGTGTGTGTGTGTGTGAATGCATATTAGCAGCCCTCTTGTTTTAAGAATAGGACATTTGTTGTCCATGCTTGCCCATCCATTACAAAACAGCAGTGTTTTTTTTTTTGCAAATACAAATATGTTTGCTAGGAATACAAATCAACCCATAACCCATGATGTCAGATAAGCAAAAAACAGAACACCCGTAAACTAAGTAGCAACGTATTTATTCATCTTGAACTCTTTTTCCAGGCTTATAAATTGGAGGGACTGGCGTGATAACTACTGTTCAATGCAGCCTTTCATAGTCAAATCAAATCACAAAGAAGTCTCATAATAAAATACAGAAAATAGAGTTGCACGTCCATTACATCCCATCTGGGAACGTTGCAGGCAGGCAGACAACAGGGCCTGATCTGAATGTGGGGAAGGGCCTTTCTGAGTCTCCAGACTGTGTCCAAACACACAGTCAGCTAAAGCTGTTTCTGTTTAGCAGGGGGGGTTGTGTTTGCGAGATGTTATGTGTAATGCAATCTCCCGCCTGTATCAAACTGCTACCTCAGAGTGTACTCTGCATGAAGGACCTTGGTCAGAGCACAAAGGAGCCTCTGTTCTGTTATTTTTGGGGGGGTTTCTCCGTCTTCTTCCTCAGGCATACATTATCTACTGGACTCGGTGGACGCGCGGCAGCCATTTTAAACGCTACACATTTTTGGGGTTAAACATGCAAGCTTTAAATTGTGCATCGCCCAATGTGATGTTTTTAAGTACTTTTGGAGGTGTTTCTTTAAGTGAATATGATAAATATTATGGGGCATTATTACACAATGGCATCAAAATAATCATGACTAATTATGAATATGTCATAGCATAAATACATATATATATATATGTATTTGTATATGTATATATATATGTATATGTATAAATATATATATATTTATATTATTTACCACGATTCTTAAGCACCTCTACACTTCCATCGTCGTGCATGTTCACTCAAGACTCATTTATTAACACTTGGGGTTGCACAGACTAGTCGACTAATCGATGTGTTGCCGTTATGACCACAAGTCCACTCCTGCCAAGAGACGTCGACTAGCCGTTGGCCACGTGATTTGACGCGCTGCTGAAGATTTCACCCCATGTGTTTAGAGCCCAATAGGTGGGTGACGAGTGTCAGGTGATCATTATGAGTCATGGTTATTATAGGACATGCGGGTTGGGGTCGGGCTGCGGATCGTGTGCTGTTGGGTGATATATGCGGATGGTGGGCCAGTTGGGTATTGCACGTCGGGGACGAGGGGTGGGAGCAGGACTCTGGTGCAAGGTATGCACTATGGGCTTGCATTTTTGGTGACATTCATGTTGCAGTACAGGATTCTTTCTTAGAATGTTGTAGTGCCGGCATGGATTGCACTTTGAGTTGTAGGCATATGCCAAACAAATGTTTTCCTGTACATTTTTTTTCTCCCCATAAAATTGCTGACACAGAATCAGACATTTTGAATGTTATATATGTATAATATTTTCCCCCGTTACATAATATAAGCCATTTTGTGTGTGTGGGTGTGTGTGTCATTGAGTCATTGACGACTAGTGGACGTTATTTCGACTTCATTGATAAAAAGATTGACTTAAAACAATCAGCAGTCATGCAACCCCAAGTTAACGATTGTGACATGATTGTGTGTGTAATCAGAATTATTCTGAAGAGAAAAACTGTGAAATATGACAAAGATTAGGAGGAATGTAAGCAGTAAAAAACATTCATCAGCTCTAAGAATAAACACGTTTTCATTTGAAAATACAAAGCCTCTTAATTGAGTGTGAACACAAACGGGCACTGAGAAGTACATCTGGCTAATCACCACCTATAGTTAAGATGGAAAAAGTCTCTATATATGTATTTCTGATATAGTTCTAACGGAACACCAAAGGCCGACCACATACACAACTAAATGCACAGCTGTTGCACAGAATACGAGTATACGACACAGTATACGAGTGAATGAACTGCTTAGCATTTCAAGTAACATTTGGGTCGATTTGAGTTGTTCTTTAGAGTAAGTACCAGGGTTGTAGAGTTTAATAGTAAAGTTAAGTATTGACAATAAAAGATAAAATGATCAAATGAAATATCTATTTAATCAATTCAGTTCAGTTGGTCAACTGTCAACAGCCTTTGAGTTGAACCAGAATGTATAATTGTTTGCTTATTTACCACCTTGTCATTTAAGTTTGGAAGAACGGCCAATATGAGTTGACCAACATTTGTATTGTATTGCAAATGTATTAAAGGAAAGCCTAATTCAGTCTTCAATTTTAACCAATAAAATCTCGACTTCAAATGCATCCTCAGAGGGAATGTGGCTTGCTAATGTGGCAAAGCATCAACTTCTACTGAAACTAACCTTCCTCACAATAAAGTTATGTGTTGATATAACACCTCAAGTGTGGCGTGGATGTCTATAATTGACACGTGACCGCAACAGGGAAATTACAAAGCAGACGGATTCCCCGCCAATTAGCAAACAAACTGCACGCGCAGAGAGATATAGGGCAAGGAGAGCATTGGAGCTAGCAAGGGAGAAGACGCCTGCCTGTTATGTGCACTGTATCCTGACAACAAGCTGCTGGATCCTTCCTTCCACAGCATTCTCACTCTATCCTCAAATCAGAAGATTAGACAATATTACTGCTACAGGAACAGGATCTGTGCATTCATTTTGTGAATATCCAGAAGATTGGTCATACTGTATGAGTATGCTTCATGCGCATAGATTAACTCATGTAGGCGTGACCAGCCGGGGGTAGGTGAAATAGCATAGAGTCCTCCATTGGCTCTGAGAAGCATTTCGCAAATGATTGGACTAAAGCCCCCAGCAAGCCTGACTGAGCTGGAGATACTGTTTAACTGCAGTGACAATGCGACTGCTTTCCTGCAGGGATAGAAACACTGAGAACCACGGGAAAACAATAGCAGCCAACTATTTCATGGAATCACCGGTTTGGATAATAATTTAACCTAACAAGGATTAAAACCAAGCCTCGCAAAGCTTAGTTAACTTCAACCGCTACAATTTGTCTGGGCCAAATTCGCCAGTTTTCCCATTATTCTTCCTGCTGATGCCTCACGTCTTATTGCCCTCCTTTAAAGGCTCGATTTGACAGCTTATAATGTAAAATGTGGATTTTTTACCCGGTTAGTAGTGCATCCACCACACAGCAGCTTTAGTCATTTTTGGGTTGTTTGCTAGCAGACCGAATGACGAGAGAGAGAGAGAAATGACGAACGATGAGGCACCTTCATGAAATACAGTCAATGGAATGTTTTCCCCTCTTTTCCTTCTCCAAATACCTTACATTCTGTTGATTTAACATGGTGTAACAGAGATAATGATTGTTTAAATACATCTATTCAGCAATGTGAAGTCCACCTTCG
The DNA here is from genome assembly GCA_900312585.1 of Malacocephalus occidentalis. Classification (NCBI taxonomy): domain Eukaryota; kingdom Metazoa; phylum Chordata; class Actinopteri; order Gadiformes; family Macrouridae; genus Malacocephalus; species Malacocephalus occidentalis. The sequence continues at coordinate 6,311 of OMOU01042599.1, forward strand.
GGTGTGCCTAGATCTATGCCGACTAGATCAGACCACCATCCTACTCAGTGGACTGTACCAACTGGGTAACGGGTCCCACTTGTGGTGTCACTTTGTCACAATGACAATTTAAGTCACATGACAATTTTGAAACGGCTTCTAATGTGTCGATTAGTGGTTTCGACGATGGCGTTGACTATTCTGTGAACCCCCTAGTGTGTGTGCGTGTGTATGTGAGTGTGAGTGGGCAGGGAGGCATTTTGTGTGTGGTTTGTACGGGCAATGTCCTGTCCATGTAGGTCCACATTTGGCTTTTGAAATCATATGTGTTTATGTGCATATGGTTGTCAGTGTTCAGAATGTTCAGAATCCTTACCCATCGTCATGGTGCTTACGTCGCATTCGTAATGTGAATTACAAAACTACTCTTGTATTTTCACAGTAAATATCATCATTACCCCAAGTTTATAGCACGCTATACATAGCGGTGTCTTTGGCACCCCCACATAGGTTTTAGCTAGCGCCAAAATTATTCCAATTGAGAATTAAAATGGAGAACGTGATTAATAGCAACTCATCAAACAACTGTTGAACCAAGCTGCTCTTCAATCTGATGTCTTTGACTTCCAGCACTCAACTCCCCTCTCATCCCACTGTTTTGACTGTGTCTGAACGCTCCGCTGCGAAGCTAGCGCTAATGGGAGAGTGGACTTCCTGTGATCTCTCATTAAATAAAATCTGTTTTATTTCTGGTGAAAATATTCAAAACGCTAAATAAGCCGAGCAGTAGCAGTAGCAGTAGTCGTAGTTAAGACACCGAAATCAGTGCACCTCAGATACGTGCTGTCTCATCCTCTGCACATGAATGCAATTTGGCTGGTTATTTAGTTATATTGAGTAGTTTTAGGATATAGATATTTACACATTGGAAATTGGAACTTGGGCATCAGTGCAGCAATCAACGATTGCCTATATTTGTGGTTGGGTAAAGAATGAAGAGTTAATCGCAGCTACAGCTAGCTAGCTAGCTTGAATCTGTCATCCCATTCTATTGAGCCATATACGTACAAGATATGCCCCACGCCAAAATCGTACACGATTGTTAATATGCTTTGTTGATAGAACATATCATCGCATTCTACATTCAGTGTTCAACGGGTGAAAACACCATTGAGGAACCGGCCCCAAGGCCGACCATTGCGAGGTGAGCTGCAGGGAGCCCATTGACGGGCATGGCTACCATGGCTGTGTCAGATCCCTTTATCTAGACATGACAAAGAGAAGGGTGAAAGGCTTTGAAGCAGGGTGTGACCTCTGCAAATGATTGCTCCCAATGATGTAAGATAATCTGTTGTGTTTTGTGAATTGTCTTTACTATATGTGGACCGATCATGCTCAGGCGTTTGCGTGTGTAGTCCCCCGCCAAAGGCCCACGGGGAGCCAGGAATAAGCCTGTTACCTGATCCATGGGTGCATGACGCGACCATTCCTCGGGGTCACTGGTCATTATAACCTACAGCGATGCTTTCTCTCGTGTTTCACATCGCGCTCATTTCCGTCGCCTTGCAACCGATTGTACGCTCCAGTCCAAACAGGCTCGATGACGAGTGGAGTCTATTAGGTTGCATAATATCGTGGTGATTCGTTCTTCGAAAAAATCTGCCATGCTATTATAACGATATCCTTGCCTGAGGCGCACATCTCATACGATTTTCATTATTCAACAAACATAAAAACCGTAGAATTGATAATGCCTGTGATGTCTTACCTGGCCTGGGGACCGAAACTCCTGGTTGTTGTCATTCATGTACATATTGTCACCATCAAACTGTGGACAGAGGGAAGAAACAAGTCACAAAATGTATGGTTAAGGTTGTGGGTCAAAGCTGGGTTATAATTACCAATGAAGATATCATGATTATATTCCACCATATCATGTACCATGCTATCATTACTATAGTACGATACATAGCTAGAAAATGATAATATAACACATCAAATGGAGCAAGTGAGGGAGGAATTAAATATGATATGAGAAGCATTATCATTTAAGCACGACTGCATGCAAATTGAGCTCAGAGCTGGGTCAAGACAGGTGCAGGCCATATATGATGCATCGGGTAGGCCTGTGACAAGGCAAGGCCTCAGGTAAAGACATCAGGCTGTTTGGCATAGAATGAACAAATGGGGGGGAAAAACAAAATGAATAACACAAAGATTTTGTGATCATGGAGATAACAACCTACACGCTTCACAAGACAAAGCAAGCATTGTAAAGATAAATAAGTCAGGTTTTCCTCCATGAAAAAAGCCAGAAAAAGCCTAATTCCATGAAATGGCTCTCTTGCGATTTGTGTTCCCCCGTGTGCTTGTTCCCGCTCTCCAACTTCCCGAAGAACAATAACTAAGAGGGAGGTCCTTTTAATAAATAATACTGAATTAAAGCAAGGGAGAGAGAGAGGGAGGGAGAGAAGGAGAGATAGAGAGAGAGAGGAAGGGGGAGAGAGAGGAGGGGTTTTCATGGGGGGGGGGCCCGAAGTGTGATCCTAATGACTTTGTCACTTTGGCTAAACCTCACGGTGGCATGGCATTGTGGGTAATTACTGTTCTCCACCGAGGCCGTAATTAGGCTGGATGAACACAGTGTCGAGAGACGGGCTTCCCCTGTGGGCTCCACTCTGTGTGTGTGTGTGTGTGTGTAGGATGGTGAGACTTTAAATGATTTGTAAGAGACTGTAAGAGCTTACTTGTGTGTGGGCTTTGTGTACAGTATATATGCATGAGTAAGTGTGTGTGTACGTAGCGTGCGTGCACACGTGTGTACGTATGTGTGTGCATGCCTGTGTGTGTATGCATGCCTGTGTGTGTGTGCATGTGTGTGTGTGTGTGTGCCTACGTGAGTGTATGCATGCGTGCACGCGTGTGTGTGTGTGTAAGACTAAACCGTGTCTCACACTTTGGGCCCACAATGAGGACTGGGCTAATCAGCCATGGAGAGAAGCCTTGCTGCAGGTGCCAAAACATAGCCAGCCATGAGGTTAACACCTTGCAGAACAGCCAACGACCCTTGACCTCCGGGGTGTCTGGGAAAGAGCTATCGTTGGCGACTAAGTGAGCACTACAGCGCAATGATACGCTAGCTGAGCCGGTTAGCATTGAGTAATCCGAGTGCCGGAGGACTTTCTCCCCGACTTTAGACTCCGACGCTCGGAGAATGAGAAGAACACGCTTTTCACTTCAAGACTGCTTTTTTCCTCAAATGATTCATACTTTCCCGATTCATCATACTTTTTAACTTACCGTAAATCCTCTAATAGTGTATTCCATTAAAGGCCAGTCTCTCATAGTGGCCGGGGGTGTGGTCAACACGGACAAATAAAGGCCGGCCTCCAATACAGGCAAACAAAGGAAAAAAACGACGGTTAATATGGTAAACTCCTGGTGTCTGTTATACACTGGTATAACAAACATGGCGCCGACCAGACGAAAGTTTGATGACAATTTTAAAGAGAAGGTATTGGTGGAATGCGGAATTGTATGTGGTGGAAAATTCGGGAGAGTGAGCTGCAAGGCACTTTGGCATCGACCCGAAGAGGATCCGATATTGGAGAAAGCAGAAAGATGTTTAGCCGACAAGGGGAGATCAACACTAGTGCTGGGCGAAAGAAAGTTAGCTTGGAGTTAGAAGCTGAACTTTGGGATTGGATCTTCTCAATGTGGGACAAACTCAACAGAGTCTCGAGGAAAATGATCCAAAGCAAAGCGAAGGAGATGTACTCTTCAGTGGGTGATGGAGCTGGCAAGGAGTTTGTGGCTAGCAGGGGCTGGCTCCAAACATTTCTTTAACACAACGACCTTTCACTTGGGCGTACCGTATTACGGTAATGTCCTTCCAGGGTTGTTTTGCTGAGTGGCTGTATGTTCCCTACGTGAGGGTGCTGTTGTTCCATATGTTATTTGTAGCTGAATCTTATTGTTGCGTTTTGCATGTTCTGCAATAAAAGATTCTTATTTTAAAATGATGTCCATGAGTTTAATGTATAGAAATAAAGGCCTGCTTCTAATATAAGCCTGCCTCCAACAAAGGCAGAGTAAATAAAGTTAGAGGTAGCTAGTTTGTGTGGTGGTTTTACTTTTTTTTTTTCTGGAACCACATTTAGCCACTGTTTTAGTGAGACAATGGTGAGACAGTGAGACATTCACACCCACAAACACACGCACGCACACACGCACACACACAGCTCCAAAAGAGTGCAGCCTGTGGCCACATGCTCTGTTGTCTCACTGTCATCTAAATAGTTGATATGAATGCCAACAGAATACTCAATCTAGAAGTGCTGCCACATAATAGATATACGTTTTGACTCTGAAAGACATCAGCCATGTTTTCCATTAACTACTGCTGTGCAGATTAGAATGTATGTATAGCACACACTGCAGGTGCACACCCACACACACACATACACATGGAGACCCCTCCCCAACACTCACTTTCACACACACACACACACACACACAGACACACACACACTCCCCCTT
>OMOU01042600.1:3904-15368 GCA_900312585.1 Malacocephalus occidentalis
GGGAGAGACATTAACACACAGACAAAGTGCATGATATAAAGCTTATTCTAGATGCTTTTCTTTTATGAGAGAAAAGTACATTGTCATAGCAACAACAAAAACTTGATAGCAGGGGCAATAGGATTTTGTATTGCTGCATTATTCAATGATCCTTGGTTTTTGTTTTAGCTTGGATGTATGTGGTGTCCTTCCTCACCTGGAAGTACTGTACTGCTGAGGACTCTTCCGTCCTGTCACTGAACACCGAGCGCTCACCACTGTGTCCACGGCAGTTCTTCAGAAGATTATAGAATGATGAAAAGTCTGGAACATAGGACACAGACACATAACATTTTTGTACTATACATTGTATAGAATTGTAGTAGGATTAATTCTCCATGCATTCTAGAAAACAGTTAATCAAAAGTCCATTCATCCATTTTCTTCCGCTTATCCGGGGCCGGGTTGCAGTGGCAGCAGGCCAAGCAGGGCCTCCCAGACCTCCCTCTTTCGAGCAACACTCTCCAGCTCCTCCTGGGAGATCCAAAGATGTTCCCAGGACAGATGAGATATATAATCCCTCCAGCGGGTTCTGGGTCTGCTCTGGGGTCTCCTGCCAGTCATACTTGCCCGGAAAACATACTGCGGATGCCGCACCAATACAAACAATCGGCTCAACTATAACTTGTTAATATCAGTTGCGAGGCAAATATGCAGCATTTTCTTTAAGAATCGCAATGGTAGCATCAGACGATGCTCAGTCCATTTCAGTCGAATTACTTGTTAATCATGTGTAAAATATAGTGAACGGCAGTTTGTGGATGAGGGGGACATAATATCTTTTATATACACACACCAGTGTGTGTCTCGATGTGCATTTGGAGTGATTTTTAATAATACTCCATGTTTTCGAGATGTTAGTTTATGAGGTTGTTTGGTCATAACTTGGCTTGTAGCACCGACTATTAAGATTAAAGATTAAAACATCGCAGATATAGCACTAATTATTGTATGCTACCAATAAGAGAGATATTTATGATGAACCACATTCTGAAAATCGTGTATTACACACTCCTTCCTCTTTCTGAGAGGACTGCTCCTCATTATGTATATGGATGTATGTGCACTCACCCGTGCAAAGGCAAAAAACGTGTGACTTCTATGTGCACTTCTTTGATGGTACACACGCGCAAGGGCACCGTGAACTCAGCTCCGCCTAGTTCCAGTTCTTATTTTATTTGCGAATGCTTTGCTTAAATATTCAATATTTCTATCTTGCAAGTGGTGTGCTAATGTTTAGTGTCTGGCCCAGGTAGGTAGAGGCAATGCGTCTCAGACACAAGACACAATTCTATTTACTAGCCTATAGGCTATACGTGTAAAACCAATTTGCTTTCTTCCACACTATAGCCCAGGATTCATTGTCATTGGATTCATCCAAGAGACGGTCGGCACATACTTAAACAATTTGGGTTTAAATAGTGAGTGAGTGAGTGAGTGTATACCAGCTGGTGAGGCAAACTGTAGTAGGACACTGTTGCAGCCCAGTGTGATGATGAACGACTGCTTTCCCACGCGACTGCACTCCGTCTCCCGGGAGACAGAGCACTTGAACACGCATGTGTCCTCTCCTGAAAATGAAAAAAACAGCAAATGGTCAGGATTTAGAAGATGCACTCGACAGGGGTATGCAAGCACGGCCTCTGCTCTCCATTCATTATGAAACTAATTGTGGCAAAACCCCACAGTATACAAAGGCATTAAATAAAGTTTAAAACCATGTGTAATAATGACATTATTATTAAAGCATTTTGTTCTAACACATTTCATTGTTTGGCATCTACAGGCACGCTGTTGTACCACAGACAAGAATGAAAAAGTGGGCAGTCTTAAAAACACTGCATGATCGGCCCAGTGCTTTTGCCTTTACTCTCAACCTTCCAGAACTGTATGGTTACTTTGTGTGCATGACTATAATGCTGCTGTGAAATGGCATAGACATTTTGCTTTGTGAACCAACCACAATTGTGTTGTCTGCCAATTTCAATGAAAGTACTTGAAGCTTTGCTTAGGAAACATTTACACGCTACGCATTCGGCACTCTGCAGCCGCAATGTTGTTTTTTTTTTACTCTGTAGGCGTTGACCACAGTCGACCAATGATGGGAGCCACCATGAACATAACAATTATGTTCTGATAGAGAGGGAGATACCAGTGTTTGCACTGGTAACATTTCTGCCAAAATCTTTGCCACCACCTGCAGGGAGAGTCATTGGGGTCGGGTGCATTGTGAAATGGGCGGTAGGCAAAGGCGGGGTCCTGGGCGTGTGGATCCCCAGCAGGAGTTTTCCCCTAGTGAACGAGAGGGTCGCCTCCATGAGACTGCAAGTCGCTGGGGGGAGGGGGGGGAGGCTCTGACTGCTGTGTGCTTACGCACAAAACAGCAGTTCCCGGCCTCCTTGGGAGTCCTTGGAGGGCATCCTTGAAAGTGTTCCACCCGGGGACTCCATAGTTCTATTGGGGGACTTCAATGCACACGTAGGCAACAATGAAGAAACCTGGAGGGGGTGATCGAACCGCTGTGCACACAACGCAACCGACGCTTGCCACCGAGCTCCAGACGCCAGAACCAGAATGACACATAGCGAGACCCACAGCAAGAACGGACCGCCGACCAGGCTGACCACGGTGACGCAATGAACTCGACAAAGTTCACTGAGAGAGACACAGCCACCTCCCCAGCAGGCGCACCAGCCGCACAACGCAAAAGACTGAGCCGCCTTCCGATCACTAACAACGTGATCAAGGTAGATATCTGGGCAGAGTTAGGTAGTGTGTTATGATGGTATGCTTACTCGTTTATTGATATTAGCAAATTATATTGTAAACCTGTATGTATTCATTTTCAATCTGATGTCCTATGGTTAGAGTTTATCAGAGGCTCCCCTTTTCGTGTCCCCCCTTCGACAGCCATTTTGCACACACACACAGTTGTGCATTGCTTATCGTATTTAAGAGATATTTACTTCATGCCATTTGCCAACTTTAATTTAATAAACATTCTTACATTATAACTTTTGTGGTTATTGCTTGAATGTTGTGTTGAAGCCAGCCTCTGTCATGTAAAGAACTCCGAATCCTTCACCAGTGCTAGCTATTGATATAGTAATTATTCATCATAATTCTAATTTAATAGTTTGGTATATGATATGAAACTGATTCCACTGTTTGGTTATTTGTCCCTGGTTCCAGGGTGGTGCCCCGCTATTATTCATTCAGATAAATACCTTTTCTATTTTAATAATTAATAGGTTTCTTATTCATTTATTATTAAGTATTAATTATACGCTGATAACCAACAGTAGGACCTACATATCTTTCCATGATCGCAGAGTTGTGAGACTGAGTTGTGAAAATGAATGGGTGTCTTCCTTGGTACAAGCATGCTGTATCATTATTGGCTCACTCACGTGGGTGAGAGTAATGTTTTTTGAGGTATCGAAACTTGGAACCCAATTACATTTTCTTTCTTTAATACTCCAAGGTATCAAAGTTCAAAGGTATCACCAACTTCTGCAATGTAATCTGACATTGTAAACAAACCCACATTGCATGTGGCGCCTGCGCACCTGCTTCTGGTAGACTGCCGCTTACTTTGGTTGATGCTGGGCACTATTTATGTCAGTTTTTGCACGGAAATCACTGTTAAACCGTGACGTTTATATAGTTACAATTTGACACTGTGTAACCGTCTGAAATTTGACTGATTTATTATGAAACCGGTAACCATTACATCACTGATACCAAGTACTCTGTCCTAAACTAGCCAGCTTTGTCTTAAGTTTAGAAATATCTCGAATCAATATGGCATTAAGATATTTAGAAGAGTATCCCACTAGCTCTGAAACAGTAAAAAGCCAGTAGAAAATCTGATGTAATGCGTATAGACAGCACAACGGACAGATTAATATGACTTGGATGTGTGGAGATTGGTGGAAAACGTTTTATTGGGAACAAACAACTACCATCTAACAGTATTGCAACGAGTACAGCCGTACGCATTAAAAAAAAAATTGTATATGAAATAATAAAAAAAATGTTTGTACCTTTAATGCACTGACGCATTGTTTGCAATATTTCTACACAATAGTCAAATTACTCAGAAATAATACATTTTGATATATTAACTTGATGCTGGTAAAGTTGTGGTCAATAGGTTTATATATTGTGTTAAATTGATTGCTTTTAACAACATTGAGTGTGTCAAATAAAACTCAAGATTTGTACTGCAGCACGTAATGTCATATTGTCTGTTCAGATCGTTTTTTTCTTTTTAAATAGTATTCAAAAAAGTATTGTTTAGGAACTGGTATCGAAGTCAAGGTATCAGCACCAAAAATGTTGGACGATAACCAGCTCTATCCATGAGGCATTAGCCACTTTTACACCGCTGTTTTGTTGAGGGAATGCCGCGGCTTTATCCCACCTAGGCTTTTGTGTAAAAGGTACAAAAACAGGACATGGGGTGTCATTTTCATTCTGCCTCTAGCATAAGATCGATGCCTGTGTAAAAGGGGGGCAGGCAGGGTCGTTTCTTACTATTCGTGGACTAGGTGTTTGCATAGGGCCCCCAAAGGCACCAGGGGGCCCCCCAAGCTGCCATGTTAGGCATTTTCTTTTTTAAGAAATTGAAATTTGTGTTGAGTGAAATCACCAATATGCTCCAAAAAGAAAAACACAGGGAAGATATTTTCATGGAGCCTTTCATCTAGCCTATTTCCTCTTAAAGTGCACCAGATTATTAGGGGCACGGTGGCACAGTCGTAGTGCTGTTGCCTCACAGCTAGAAGGTCCTGGGATCGATTCCCGCCTGGGACATGGTTGGTTCACCCCATGTCTTCAGTGCTGGGATTTCGTGAACGGCCCGTTCTGTGTGGAGTTTCCATGTTCTGTACATATATTCCTCCATATATGTACATTGTATATATAACCCCTCTAAAAACATGGAAGAAGACCGTCGCCTGACCAGCGGCGGTTGGATCGAGGTGGTCCCCGGGCGCTGCACTAGCTGCCCACCGCTCCTGGTATACACACTACTGAGTATCCCTCTGTCCATACTGTACATACCTCATTGTATACTTCTACCAATACTGTACATACCTTGTGTACGCTATACCATGTATAGCGTACACCCTATATATATTCATGTAGACATACCTATATGCACTCTGCAGATTTGGCATATTACCTGTAGATTGTGTACATTCTCTGTAGATTCTGCTCATACTGCTTACTGTTACTATAGGTACTACTTTCGCACTTCTGGTTAGATGCTAACTGCATTTTGTTGTACTAGTACATGTACTCTGTGCAATGACAATAAAGTTGAATCTAATCTAGTCAATGCCTACATTATGCATCACTTTAGATGCTGATGCTGTTGTGTTACGGTTCTGATTATGAAATAGAGCACACATCGTTCCAGCATCATGTTGACTATTTTGGTTCCGTGTAAACAGGCAAAAGCCAGCACAATGCCAGAACATCTTTACAGCAATATTCCAGAAACTCTGTGTCGAGGGGCTAAAGTGATTGTCTCATTTTGTTATTGCATTATAATGCCCAACTCTGAATCCAATTACTTTAAAGCAATGACATGAACAGATGATGTGATGAGGTATCAAAAGGTCTACTTCCAATAACAAGTTAAGCACGCCGTATGTTGCAGATGGGTAAGCTTGTAATAAGTTATGTCACGTAATGTTAACCTGAATAATTTCGGAAAAGGAATCAAACTTTTGACAGCTGGATCAACTTTATTGTATACTCTTCCGTTCAAAAGCTTCTGTACTCTAGTGTATATTGAAATTGAATGGGAGTTGGTTAGTCTACTACCAACATTCCATTCCTTGTGTACGTTATATGAAAATAATGACTGGAAAGGAGTACGGCGAAAGGGGCCATACTTAATTCGCAATGTCACGCACGCCACGTGCACGCCACTGGTCACCAAACAGAAACTAGTAGGCTCACAACAGCGGCGGGGGACTGCTCCGCTATTGTTCCGGTGAGAACAAAGATGAATGCATAACTAATGTGGGCCCTCTCTCACGAAGAAAGTGGGAAAAGAGAGTGTGGCAGCCATTACTAAAAGCAGCCATCGCTAAACGCGCAGTACGCCGGGAACGTAATTGTTTCTTAAAAAAACAAAACATAGTCAATCACCATCGAGTGACGGGTATGTACAATAGCTAATGGGTGCAGAAAAATCCACGTCCAAGTCCTACTTTCTCATGCCCACAATCGAGTTTTGTTAGCTTTAGCCATCACTCTATGGAATGCACGAAATCAAAACCACGCAGCAACAAAGGCAGGAATGGTGGGCAGATCGTGTTAACAGAGTATGTTCAGGACGTGGGTTGCAATGTTGTATCGCGCTGCTCTGTTCTACCAGTATTAAGGTATTGTATAGTTGGCTGGCTACTATTAGCATTGTAGTACAACGGTTAGCTTTTACGGTTGGATGCTGGCGTTCTGTAACAACCACATGTCGCGGGGAACAAACAAATACACCTTTTAGAATTACACTGGGCAAAACATCAATGTTAATCATCTCAATTATGGTTATCGTGGAGAAAAGCTAAAGTTGGATCTGTGTTAGGTTACCCCTGCATGTGGATCAACTAGCAGTATGTGTTACATAGCATTAGCATCCAGCTAAAGCAGGCCACTGCTTTAGCTGGAAATGCTGGAACAGTGAATATGGGGGGGGGGGCGCGCTCCACTCACCATTGGAGAGATTGATAAGTGCCGCGTCTTGTGTGGTTTTCACTTCGAGACGCAACGGTTGTTGCTCAGAGTGGCGCTGTATATCTCCATTCGCATCTCCGATGGAGAGGAGCCGCACGCCGGGAAACACCGACATCGCCATCTTAGATCTGGAGAGGTAGAGATCGCTCCAAGTCAGAGGCGCTCACATCCAATAGAAATGTGCCGTTCTTTGCTCTTTGTGTGTGTGCGCGTGTTTGCGCGCGCGTGTGGTTATAGTGGTGATGGACATAAGAGTAGACACCTACTTATCGTTGTATGGATGTTATGCTGCAGGCCGCGTCATTGCTTAAAGGATTGGCAATGTCATTGTCACACCAAGACCCCACATCCATTTAACATGGATCATTTTCATTTACTGTACAATATACGAGCGGCAAATAATGGGGCGTGCCATTCGGGGATTAGGAAAGTTTAACCTACTGTTCCAATCTTCAAACGGTGTTGTTTTCCAAGTCAACAAGCAATTCATATAATCGCTGTACAATTATATTTTTTCATCATACATTCGTATTCGTTATGCTCATCTAGGTAAGATACCTATTAATAAAATGTAATAATAATAAGAACCTGTAACAGTTGTATCCAATTATTGTATCCAGATTTGAAGTTAAAGTGGTAATCTTTAAGATTTCCGTTTCGTGCTCTTTGGCGACGAAGCGGTAATTGCATCCAAACAATGTCGCATAGGTGACGTCAGTCCGCTGGCAGTTGGTACCTGGACCACGCCCGTTTGACCGAAAAAAATGTACTTTACTTCCGCTTATGCTCTCTAGCAGACCAATCACTGCTGGGTGATGGAATATGCGTCACTGACTGAATTCTAAACAACTACAATATTAGTAATAGTACAGTATAGTACAGTAACACGTTTTCTTCAAAACAGTATTCTTCTAATACACTAAAACAACCCTGAACAATTATAGTACCTAATAAGTATGGTAAAAGTGGTGATATATATCTATAGGTTTTAGTGAGTGGTTGTGGACCTTAAGATGGGAGGGGGGCGGCCGCACACGATGCCAGGAAAGCACAGACAATCATTGAGGACTACAGCCACCCTCTGTTACCGGAGCATCCAGGTGTAACAGCAAGGAAAATGGCATACCACTTCCTATTATATTTTATAGGAATATATTTTATTTCCAAAGTACGTTTTTCTTGATTTTTTTTCTTTCCCTAATTTCGTTTCGTTTTAGAAATGAGTGTTATTATTTTGCGACTGCATTTTCTTTGTGTATGTTTTGCGGATTGTGACCAAGTGAGAGGTGTGCATTTTCTTGCTAGTAAAACGCGTTTTGTCATGTTTGCCTGTCATAGGTTGACTACGGTGTGTGCCAGGCGTGACGAGGACATTTTGCTTGTTTGTCAAACCAATGTACAGGTATGTGGAAGTATAATTCTTATGTTGTCTTTTTTTGTATTGATTGTTTTAGTGTTTGTGGTATGCTGTGATCACTCGTGCACTAGAACACAACGCAGTGTGACTGGTTTTGACCGGACCCGGATTTGTTCCCGTCAGTGTTCGTCAGTGTTCGTCGATGGTTGAATGAATGTTTGGGATGCTTAAGTTTTAAGCATATCCAACATTATTGACACTTGTGAGATTATTGAGGATGTTTTTTTATCCTCTAATGTGTAGAAACTAGTGTAATTCACTTAGCTGTAGTTGGTTTTATTCTGATGTTATAATGCATCTATTTAAAATGGATGATGACAAAGAAGGTCATCTGATCTGGAAGAGCAACCCTCATTCAGAGAGGGGATGTGTGGGTATTAAAGGGCCAACACTCAAAGCAGATAAAAGCTTGGAAGAGGTGTATGTGAATGTTTGCAAGGTAATACTAGAGGATTGCACAGTTATTGTTCAGAACATACACAGAGTTGAGCCATACAGCAAACTGTTTTATGCACCATTAATGGCTCCTTCCAACATAGAGGAATGCTTGATAAAGGGTCAATGGCCTGTACAATTAGTGAAGAAGCAGAAACGGCTCTTTTGGCCCAGACCATCTTAACACAAACAGAACAGATGACTGATAATTCTGGTTGGTTATAGCACGTCGCAGGCGACGGGCTATGGGTCGGGCTAAGTGGGAGATCGATCCTGCTTGCAAATAAAGGGGAAAGATAGAGGGAAAAGAAAGTTAGTCCTTATGCGACTCATGAGTCTGTATGCAACTCACGCAAAGGGGACATGATGTACGGACTCTGTTGTTATTCGCCTACCGCCAGAACAGGAGCACGGAGGATGCCATATCCTCGGTGCTACACTCTGCTCTCTCTCACCTGGACAATAAGAACACCTACGTAAGAATTCTGTTCATTGACTTCAACTCAGCATTCAACACCATCATCCCCTCCAAGCTGATATCCAAACTCCTGCAGCTGGGTATCAACACCTCCCTCTGCAACTGGATAATGGACTTCCTCACCAACAGACCCCAGTCTTTCAGAATTAACAACAACACTACCTCAACACTCACCCTGAACACCGGGGTCCCACAAGGCTGCGTGCTGAGCCCTCTGCTCTACTCCCTGTTCACCCACGACTGCATACCTGTGCATGGCTCCAACTCCATCATCAAGTTAGCAGACGATACTATGGTGGTGGGCCTCATCAGCGACAATGATGAGACAGCCTACAGGGAGGAGGTCCAGCACCTTACAGCTTGGTGTGCCAAAAACAACCTGGCACTCAACACCAAGAAGACCAAGGAGCTCATCATGGACCAAGGGTGTCACGCACTCCCCTATCTATATTAATGGAACGGAGGTTGAGCGTGTCACCAGCTTCAAGTTCCTGGGCGTTCACATCTCCGAGGACCTCTCTTGGTCCCTCAACTCCCCCGCCTTGGTCAAGAAGGCTCACCAGCGCCTCTTCTTCCTGAGGAGACTGAAGAAGGTACATCTCTCCAGTCAGATCCTGGTGAACTTCTACCGCTGCACCATCGAGAGCATCCTGACCAACTGCATCATAGTCTGGTATGGCAACTGCACCGCCTCGGACAGGACAGCACTGCAGAGAGTCGCGAAAACGGTCCAACGCATCACCGGCTGCCCACTCCCCACCATCGAGGCTGTCCAGCACAAGCGCTGCCTGCGAAGGGCGCGCAGCATTGCCAAGGAGAGATAAAATACATATGTGGTGTAAATAAAGAAATGCATCACAACCTGGTAAGAGAAAGTGGGTTTTTTACTTCTCAACATCTCATGACACGAGTCCAGTCAATCTAAAGTCTACTCTTCTTTTAACCAGTTGCTAGAGCTGACCTCTTCTGCTCAATGTGGCCTGGCCATGGCACTGTTGAAGCAGGTGTAGCTAAGGTTTGTCTGTGGATGGTGCTTCCTCATCACACTCTGACTCCATCAGTAGGAAGGCCATCCTCTTCTTTGGTGGCTGTGTTGCAGGTTCCCCCGTCAATCATCGATTGACTTGTGCCTGTCGCAACCTGTGCAAAAATTGCAGCTCGCCCGTGTGCGCGAGTCTATGGGTCTTCAGGTGCGACGTCTGCTCAAGGCCCTTGCTGCAACTGGGGCGAGAGAGCGGCCACTTGCCCGTGTGTGAGTTGGTGCTTATTCAGGTTCCCCTTCGTACTGTAGCGCCTGCTACAAACGGTACAAGAGAACGACAGCTTGCTCGTATGTGTGACATGGTGCCTTTTCAGGTGATAGGGATGCCTGAAGCGCTTGCCGCAAATTGTACAATGGAACGGCCGCTCGCTCGTGTGTGTGAGTCGGTGGAATTTCAGGGACCCCCGCTGTCGAAAACTCTTATTGCAATCTGGGCACGGGAACGGGAGCTCGCCTGTGTGTAAGAGTCCGTGGATCTTCAGGTGCGACGGCTGCCGGAAGCTCTTGCCGCAAACGGTGCACAGGTACGGCCGCTTGTCAGTGTGTGTGAGTCGGTGGAATTTCAGGGACCCCCGCTGTCGAAAACTCTTATTGCAATCTGGGCACGGGAACGGGAGCTCGCCCGTGTGTAAGAGTCCGTGGATCTTCAGGTGTGACGGCTGCCGGAAGCTCTTGTCGCAAACGGTGCACGGGAATGGCCGCTTGTTAGTGTGTGTGAGTCGGTGCTTTGTCACGGACGACTTCTCTGTAAAAGTCTTGCTGCAATCCGGGCAAGGGAACAGCCGCTCACCTTGGTGTGTGCGTGTGTGGGCCCTCAGGTGTGACCGCTGCCTGAAGCGACTGTCGCAAAAGGTGCAAGAGAACAGCGGCTCTTCCACGTGTGTGGACATGGGGAGGATTGGGGTCGCCTGGTCCAAAACGTGCTTGCCACGCCCCTGACACTGGAAGGGCTCGATGACGAGGTGCGCCAGCTCGTGATCTCGCAAGTCGTCCTCGCTCTCGAATTGCTTGTAGCACATGGTGCACCGGTAGGCTGGTTTGTCCCAGTGGAAGCTCTGGTGGGACAGCAGGCCATCCGGCAGCTGGAAGCGCTTCCCTTCTGGAGTTTTATCCTCAGCAGGCAGGCAAGGTAATGGAAGGGATTCTTCGCCTGTGGAACGATTTACAAGCGTCTTCAAGCTTAAAATGCCTCTGACGACACAACCAAGACAAACTCCTGGGTAAGGATGTAACGGTATGAACATTTCCCATCACGATTATCATGACCAAAATGATCACGTTATCAGTATTATTGTGTTATTGT
>OMOU01042601.1:0-10759 GCA_900312585.1 Malacocephalus occidentalis
CCTCCTCCTCCTCCTCCACCACCAGCTAGGTGGGTAAGTGGTGTTGGCTCACATACCACTCTTCACATCCCCGGTGCGGGCGGATCCATCTGGAAGGACAAGTGCAGGCGACAGTGAGGGCGGTACATGTTGTTATATATGTCACACATCATTCATGTTGCCTTTGTTCTCCTGCCTCCTGTCTCCAAAATAATGAAATAAACCTGACTTCAGAGCCCTGTCACGTAAACACCGTGTAGCTCCTAACGGAAGCGCGTAGGATCGCTGAATTGGATTGTGAGAGTGGCGTGTGTTTGTGTTAAGTCATCGATGCAGTTCTCTGGCCCACAGATAAATGCTTCTTAATATGAATTTCAGGGAATTGTAAGAAGCAGGAATTGATTTGAAACGGAGTAAAGCTCCATGAAAGGCAGGGAGAATATATTAGGGCGGATGGAAAAAAAACGCCAAAACACAATGTAGACGAACAGAAGGAAGAGTCAGGTCAAAACCTTTTTGAGACTTTGAAAGACTTTTTAGTTTAGTGTGCTTTGGTTTGATACCGGCCTTTGTCAGGAATACCGTGGTGCAGAATGTTAAGTATCTACAGGGTAAAGATCACCAAACAGTCAAACCATTAAAAGGCACTTGGAAATGGGTACAAGTAAGATGTCAATGATTAACATTTCCACTGCACTCAACGCTGCACCGTGGCGTTTTCTTTTATTAGCCTGATCTTGTAGAAGACCCTAGAATTTCAATGGCCTGCTCCCAATCAGACACCTGGCTGCTTTGCGGTGCCGTCTGTGGCCTAGTTGCACTCATTTATCACTGAGGCGCACTCATGTTGTGTGAAGGAACCGTTAACATGTGTAGCCGTGCCTGGGAGAAGCTGGGAACTGACAAAGACCAGAATGTAGCCGTGAAGTTATATTAGGGCTCAATAATGAATGGGTCCACACATCTTTGGCTGATTTGTCAACTTCAATGAACAGATCTTATCAAAGACCGTAGCAGGGGCTGTTTAAAGTCTGCTCGCTAGTATATGTGCTGGTGGGAAATCCAAGGGAATATAGGAGGGTTGAAAAATACAACATATATCTGTATTTATTTTTGGACAAAATGCTCTAGACAGAATCACAAGCTAGTAAAAACATACTATAACGGAAGGAGTATAGTGTATACTAAGTCTGTGTGTCTGTGTGTGTGTGTGTGTGTGTGTGTGTGGTGGGGGGGGTTGGGGGAGTGGTGAATTTGTATGTATGTCTGTAATTCAGAATTTGTATGTATGTCTGTAATTCAGAATTTGTATGTATGTCTGTAATTCAGATTTTCTCGACAACCGCTCATCGGATTGACTTCACACTTGGCCAGTTTATTGCTGAGGACCCGAGGATGTGGAGTGCTGTTTGGATGAATGGTTCTCGAGAACGCCACAAGCAATCGGCCCAATTGGCCTGTTCCAGGAAAAGCGGGCACTGCACTGGCTTGTATATTGCAGAGGACCCAAGAAAGTGCAGTGTCCAGTGTGAAGTTGTTTGGGTGAGCGGTTGTCAAAGAAGCTGCAAGCAGTAGCAGCAAGACCACGAGACCATGCAAGTGGCCCATTCTGAATGGCCGCGCTTCGAACGGCACGTTTCAAGCGGGCACATGACTAGTTTGCTCAAACGCATTAAATATCCGTGGGTATGTGAAAAATACCATCGAAAAAGTATGAGTCGTAGTTGTGGTAGTAGTAGTGGAAAAGTGTGCGAAGTGATACTGAACCATAGCTGTAGTTGTCTTGTGGTGCTGAGAAAAGGCATGGAACGAGGTGCATACAGATAGAGTCGCAACACGCAGTTGTGAAATACAGATAAGAGAGAGATAGAGGGAAAAATATAGTGGCAAAAAGAGAGGAAGAGAGGAACAGTACAAGGAATTACAGCAGGAAAACGACAGAGCCAGAGTGAATGCGGACGAGCGAGAAAAGAAGTAATAGAGAAAGAGAGTGAAACACCACAAGACAGAGGGAGAAAGGGACAGAGTGAGATAGAGGGAGATGGTTAGAGAGAGAGTGTGAGAGAGGGGGGGAGACATAAAGGGAGAGAGAGAGAGAGAGACAGTGAGAGAGAGAGAGAGAGAGACAGTGAGAGAGAGAGAGGGAGAGAGAGGGAGAGAGAGGGAGAGAGAGGGAGAGATGAGCCAAGGTCTCATTAGCAAAATAACCTCATTTGGGTTTTCTCAGCCTCAACCTCTCCACCTTAACAGCTGCTGTCACGGCTGCTGTTTTCACACACCGCTGCGGAGTTGCCCAGGGTGTGCATGTTCGTGCCTTGTCTCTCGTGGGCTAAACTGGGATGTGTCGTCAGCCTGTCCGAACATTTATCCTTGCTTCTTCTCTCTCTTTTTTTTTGTGCAAAAGTCTACACAAACATCCGTCCAACTCGATATTGTCCTCTTTGTGGATCCATACGGTCTAGAATTGATTGTCTATAGTTGTTCCATCGCACCTGGATCCCACCTGGCCCTTGTTAAGATTTACAGATTTCCAAATATCTGTCGCCTTAAGTGGAAGCGGTGTCTCATTTTTGGAAAAGATATTTTTTATCCCATATTTGGTGAAATATGGGATATTACCCACTATCGGCACTTTGGGTCTAAATTCACATTCAAGACGATGTTTCCTACCTATAGGCTGAAATCTTGTGGCTGTACTAGAGGGCACGATTTAATAGAGACCAGTGGGCTGTATGTCAAATAAGACTTGGTTTTCCCAGGGCAGCCGTGGTGAGGCCGAGCCATTGTGTTATTACCTCTGCCAAGGAGGACATGTTTCCACCCAGGGTCGACAGTTTGTTTTTCTGACAGATTGTGACAGGTAAGAAAAAAATGAAGCTTTAAAAAAGTTGGGGTAATGTTATAAGGTAGTGGATCATGTTTTATGATTCCTAAGGAGAGAAACTTACATTTATTAAAGCGCAGAATTGTGTTTTATAGGTCCTGTGTTTGTCAGTGCGACAATAAATAGGCTAGGTGAAATAAAAAGGGCATGGTTTGATCACCAGGCTGCTCCAAAATAGATACATTTACATTGAGGACTGCGCAGAAGTTCCGTTGTCCAAAGAGAGCAAATCAACTAAATATCCCTGACGGTGCAGTAAGATTTGAATAGAACAAGTTTCAAGTGCTTCATAATTGTTAGGTTAACCCCTTGCTGGTAAACGGCAAGATGGCGAGGATCGGAGTAGATGAGTAGTGCAAATAATCCATAAAAACTTTAAGACAGCGTTCGATTAAAACGAATCTATTCGACCAGCATCCCATCTGGGATGAATAAAGTGCCATCTTATCTTATCAACAGACTGGGGTACAGGGTCCATGGCTGGAGGCGGATTGGTCTGGGATGAACCATGCTAGGAGACGCTGGGTGTAGACTAGGGGTGTGTTTTGATGTTCTTCCAGCCAGCCAGCCCCCCCGTCTTCTGTCTCCAAACAGAACTCAGTGGTTTAATTGAATTGAGCAGTTTGCTACACCATGACCACTAGTGATAAGCAGAGTTAGCGGTTGATAGATGACGATAGATAGACAGACGGCTATAGCGTTGTAGAAGCTGCTTGGTGAAATGTCAATTACGGGTCTGCCACAGTGTATTATATATTTTGTATGTATGTATATTGAATGTATGAGTGTATATCGCCGGCAGGTACACTCACTCTTTCTCGCTAATTGCAAAGGACATTGAGTAGGCCGAGCACAAACAAACAAGTATTTGAAGAAGTGTGGGCGTTTGCATGTTGCATAATCATATATGAGCTTTTGAAGCACCACTTTACAACAAGCTTCAAATTCTGAAAAATGACGTTTTGGAAAATGTGTGGTTGTGGTGGGAATCATAGTTAATAATGGTGCGGGTTGGCAGGCACAGGACATTAAACGACACAAATATGGAGAAAAACTGTAGGCGGCCTCTGAGCAAAATGAAGCCCTATAAACTATGCAGGGCTCCGCACTAACAGCTGTTGTGTTGTTTTTGTTTTGCAGCCCTAGTGCTCCAGCCACATATGCCTCCGTTTGGCTTCTATCTCTATTCAAGTCTCACAGTGTTGCTTATCAGACCAAAATACACCGCCATTGATACGCAGAAGCACAGGACCGATGGCCCGAGGTCTTTTGCAGCCTAACAGAGTAGGCTGCGCTTAATTACAAAACGCTGGGACCATTCTCTGAGCCGGATGTGTGCAAAGCTCATTGTACAAACATCATTTCTCAATGAACAATGCCCGGTGTGGTGTTTACCGCAAATGAAGATCCTTAAGCACAAAAACAAATGCATAATTTCAGGACATTGAATCACTACACCAGCTAAACGATGTGTGTTTTATTGAGATCTATTGGATTAGGTTTGAGCTGACGAACAGTATTTTGTGAAAAAGGTTTGCTCATGTTCTATGGGACGTGCATTGCCAAACAAGTAAGGCTGTGTGGACGTGGCTAATGGATTACGTGTGCCAGGGAATTGTGTTGTTGTGGGCATCTGAGTTTGTACCGATGGGACTGCATTCCACATGTTGATTCATTGAATCTTTTGTTTCCAGGTGTAATGCATCTCATCTCGTTGTGCTCATGGAAGCTGACGTTTATAGCATGCCGCATCTGAACCCATCTTTATGGTCCGCTTGTCTATACAATCTAAGGTGTTCTCCACTGCCGTGTCGTGTTGTGTTGTATGTGTGTGTGTGTGTGTTCACACGGCTGTTTCAAGAGCAAATCACTGATCACTGGCAACGTCCATTCAATATGGTTCTACACTTTTTGAACTTGGGTCTATGGGTACAGTTGTAAATTAGACTCATCTGGGGTAGGAGGGCCTTCTGTTACATGTTCACGTCATTCAATATTTCCCCTATCAATGCCACATTGCTATTCATCAATAGGCATAATCATGTTGTTCCTCTATGGAAATATGGGATCTATGTGATTAAACCCATTGATAGGTCATTGTTAAGATGTTGTAAACCACAGCCAGATGAGTTTAATGTGGGCGATTTACTGTACAGTTACTACAGAGCATTCTCTGTCCAGCTGCTGAATTCTTTCCAGTTACGTTGCTGCCAACAATAACATACGTTAAGGAACCTCATTAATTCAATTATCTAGCTAAGGACTTGGCAAGCAGAATCCCAATAATTATTTGCCTAATGTTGTTTTAACAATCTGTTAGACGACAGATTATGATTTACAGTTTGCGTTGAGCATAACATATACACTGCACATTTATATCAGAGTGGTTCTATAGAAGTGATTCTATAGAAGTATACATTTACGAATATATGCATAACCTTATCTTTTAATTGATACTAACATTAACATTTCAGCCTGCTGCAGGAAAACATTCATTCTGAGTTTATTATTTTAGAAGCTTAACACAAGAACAATTTAAACAGTATGGAAATCAAGGCGGGCAATCTCACTTCATCCCTGAAGAAAACAATCCTGCATCTTCCCAAGCATATTAGTTCACTTGCTACAGTTCCCTATCTAGTCCTCTTTTGATTCTTTTCCAGAAATGTGATTTGTTTGGGGGAAAAGAACATAGACATATTTGTTAGCATATTGGAAGAAAACAGAAACAGTTGCAGTGGAAAATGGGATTGGCAAAAATTAAACATGTCGGCAAATGTTTATTCATGAATCATTTGTTTTACAATTAAGAATTGCAGCAAAACTACCGTGTTGCTTGTTTATCTGACAAGCATGCAAGCACTGACTGACAATTTTGGGTGGTGAAAGAAGGAATGTCGCATCTTTGCCATGACAGTCACATGACAGCAACATTAGAAGCAGGTAAATCATTCAATGTCATGTTCACATCTTAGGCCACATCAAACACAAGCCTCTCATACAATTAGGGTACCACGGTTGGGATTTATCCACCACTATTTTCAACCCACCTCTCAATTTCTCAAACATGCCCACCTCTAGAGTGATTTATGACTCATCGTATTTTGTTCCTTGTCGTAATTTTTTCGTCAGCTTGTGTCGCAAAAAACGCTAAAGTATCAGTATGTACCTTGGCTGGTAAGGGTTTGTTTTTTCTTTGCGATTGAGTTGAGTTGCCACAAAGTTTAGATGTCATTATGAAGCCAGGCAGTTAAGGCCACCTTGCCTCTTCCTTGGTGTCACTCTAAACCTTTCTTTCCCCACCTGCATACTAGGGGGATGTTCAATTTATAACATATTCAGTTGTGCACAACAGACACAACCTGGCCAATTGTGGATGATAACTGCAAATTAAATGGCACGAATAATCAAGCAAATGTAATAAAAACACACATACAAGGAGAAAAATACAAGCAAAGTGAAGCCATGCATGCTCCAGGCATTCCTCAGGCAGGTGATTTAGATGCTGCAGTCTGTTGTTTTGTATCCAGAAGGGACATCAGCCTAAAACCTCCTAATACACCAACTACCGGCGGTAGCCATGCAAACATCCCTTTGTAATTAGTGAGATCAGTACAAAAAAATGTATTGATGAATAATGGATCATGTTTACAATTCTGGCGGCCAAGGGAAATCATCCTCACAACATTTAACATTAATTCCACGTCTCGTATTAGTTGACTTCATTTCGGGGCATCTCACCAACGATGGGATTTAGAGGATTTAGACGGTGGGTGTGTTGGTGGGATTTTACAAGGTTGAGAAGGCAATGATTTAATGATGTTAAACTTGAAAACAGGACATCGAGCTAAACGGTGTGAAATGGTGTTCTCTAATTGCATCGGTGATCAAAGAGTATTTATTTCACTGTCATTCAGTAAGATTGTTGGAGGGCTGTCTAGAAATGTAGGCCTATATCTTTCAAGTGCGGCGCTTACCTGTGACATGAACCCATCAAGGTTTCCTGGGAAAGCGTTGTCGTACCAATGTTTCCTTCACAACTGTCACTGGATCTAGGTCCCACTGTGTCCCAGAGTGCCAACAATCTAAATTGTGTAATACATGGTGGTATACGTGGTAGCACTGGTAACACAATACAGCGTCTACTGCTCTTGTATTCTATTGTTCATATCTGAATTATTGTGAGTTTCGTTTTTAGTGTATCTATTATTCATATCAGAAGTATGCTATGAGTATTGCTGTTGTTAGACCAAAGGAAACAGTAGATGATGACGTGTTTGCTTGACTTTTGCCTTGTCTAGACGGTGTCAAACTCAATTCACTCATGCTATTGCTCTGATTCCAGAGGTTGTGTTGCATGGACATAAGATCTTTATAGCACATTGGATCTATTGACAACCTTACTCGTAATATCTGTTCACCACGGTAGGCGACTGAAGTCGAGAGTGCAACGCTTTCATTTCATGTACAGATGAACAGTCGTGCATGTTCTACTCATTTGCACTCATTACCCCCACGATGTCTTTCAGGCATGCATCAAATAGGAGAATTCTAACGATATGTAATGTTAGAAAAACCATTATGAAAAGCGCACAAATTGCCAACGTACCTGTCGATACATTCGGAATCAACTTTCCGTGTATCCGACACAAGAATAATAATAATCATAATAATCACAATAATAATACATATTTAGCAATATTTAATCCATAATAAAGGAAAGACAATTCAATTCGAAAGTATTGCATTGTACCTGGAGTGTGTCCGCGTCTTCCCCGGTCCTCTATACCCGTCGGCTTGGCGGAAATCAAACCTTCTTGTCCACCAGGAAGCAACCCACGAGAGCAACAAATTACCTCTGCCCAAGAGCGGGAAACTGACGCTCGAGACAGCGGCCAGGAGGATGCTCGCGGCGGCTCATCGTCTGTCTCTTCGAGCTCAACTTTACAAGTGAAAAACAGCCACAGACAGTCAGCTTTCCATCCGCACCGGTAGCAAGTGGCCGCGGCATGCATCTACTACTACCGAGGTCCCCGCAGCCTGCCGCCTACAACATTAGCACTTTTTTTTGTAAAGGGTGACCAAAAAAAACTGTAGCGCTTCTACGTCACTCGCGAGGAGCTGGCCGCTTGCTGGTCCACTGGCAAGCGGAACCACTTCTCCCCAGGAGATGGCGCTTGAGATGGCGCCACTCTGGAACTGAAGCGCACCATCATCGTCAATGGAGGAGGCGTATTCACATTGTTGCACCGTTTGCTGTTCCATTTAAATATAATATTTATACAGCCTACGGGCGTTCGTTCAGTGGCACGTATAATACAAATACAAATGTCGCCTGATGCCATCTTACGACATTTCACTTTTCTAAATTGCTGCTCTGTTATAAGTGAACTATAATAAGTTAACAACGAACTGAATGAAAGTCGTAGCGTGTCTCCGACCTGTGAGATCATGAATATAGCATTAAGGCTGGCTGTGAACTCATTGCTCCCCCGTGGGCATACGTCAGTATAACGCCAGAATATTTGCCACTGCTGTGCTCCCCCCAAGGTTTGAAACGCCATTTTTCAATGTCATTACATTTCCACCGCCATTAACTATTGATTCACACCACTTCAACATTTTACCCTCCGTGTGGAAATGGTCACTCTATAGCTCCATCCCGTCTCCTTTACTTCTGATTTTTGTTTATAAAATCAATTCATCCGTCATGGACATGGGTAAAATGGATGGGTAAAATGGAGTGAGCAGCAAGTGAAGATGGTGACAGCTCATCACTACATGGCCATTAGCGGCCACAAATGGAAAATGTTGCCATTATGTCAGTGATATATTGAGTAGACCTTCAGGGTGTCTGATGTCATAAAGTAGGTTAGACCAGGCTTAAAGTAGGTCTTCTTCCCTTTGCCGTCGGCCACTCCTGCACACATCATCTGCACAGCACAGACTGTGGCATGTGGAGTATGGATCAATACTCGTAGCCATTTTCTTTGGTTTAATTGCTGCCATGGTTTTGTCTCTGTGGTTTTTTAAGTGTGGTAAAAAATAATACAACAGCAGGTCTATTGAATGAATGAAAATAGTCAAGTTACTGTTTTGTTATGGGTTTTTTTTTTCAGTTTTGCAGACAGTAGAGGTGGGAAGGTGAGGTGGGTAAAGAGGTCAAGTGTCTGTTACAAACATCAGCTCTAGACATGTTGGAGAGTATAAAATATAGTTCCTAGAGCAATGGTATACCAAACATGTGCATGAGATATTGACAATGGACATGAATGTGAAAATGGACATGATAGACCACAACATGGATATAAACATGCAAATAAGCAAATAAGCAAAAACAGAACACTTTATATGCAAGTTCCATTGACTTTTATGTAACAAACTGAACTGCTATTACATGCATGATAATGCATTGAATGCAACTCATGGGAAAAACATTCATTTGTATTTTTTATTAAAAAAAATTCTTTTTGTGGTCATATTGTTGTTTGAAAATTCTACAATATGAGGCACAGAGAAACATAAAAACAACACAGCAACACAGATGTTGTTTTTTTTATAGTGACATGCGTTAGTGCGGCCAGACAAACTGTACAGGTTTACGCTGTAGAATCTAATCCACTAGAATCCAATGACGGGGCTTTAGGACAATCCCATCAGAACGTGTGCAACCTTAATACAGAACACCCAAGCCTGTTACCACTGATGAGACCCTAGTGGAGGAAAGGAGGAAGGTAACATGTGTGGAAGATCCAACATAAAATGCATCCCTAACAACAAGAAAACTCATTATCACATTACTAGGAGGAAAAAAACACACAACACTAGTAATGTATATATGTAATACTAAAGCACGTATTTTTGATTATCGTAGAAAATGACAAGAACAGAACATGAATCTATACTTTAAAAAAAAAGATTTGAAAGGATGTATTTCACAGCTTCCTTCCTTCCGGACACAAAGCCAAAATCCATTCGCAATGGAGCTTCAGTCTATTACCATGTGACATAAAACACATGTCGTTCATACCTATATGAGAATTTCACATTTCCAGTGAGCCTAACCTTTTGATGTTTGGTCATGGGACGAAAGTATCAGACCGTAATCCCATGCAGCAACAAGGGAGAAGAGACATGACCGCCCAGGACTCAGCCTGAATACCAAACTAACTATCTCACACACAGCAAATAACTATTGAGCCTCTGTCTACGGTCCTGAGATGATCGCATGCTGCTTACAGCATGTATGTACGGTAATGTACTCCAGACACAATGCCCCAGTTATCACAATTATAGCAATATGGCAGTCTCCTGAATGTAGCATCCACTACATCTTTCCACACTATGTAAAGCAGCCTGAGATCCCTATGTAGTTGCCGTACAGATTCCCGAATAATAATAATAATAATAATATAAAACCCTGTCAGCAGCAGCAGGTTAGTAGGGCAGTGTGAGCTGGTAAACTATACTTGGAATATAAATATTCATCGCAAAATATACACTTATTCATGCCATGGATGATCGATAGTTACAAAAGGGCACTGCAGTGCAGTCTACCCACAGCCCCACAGCAAACCATTAGTAGGGCGCAAATTTCTGCCTGTCTGACTTTGGCATCTTAGCCGTGTAGTGGGAGAGACCTTGCGCTAGGCTGGAGGCGGCGGCCGGGTGCATGGCGAGGACAGGGAGGGTTTTCATGCCGAGCAGACTGGACATGGGGACAGCGTAGTGCGGGCTCTGCATAGTGGCTAGCGCGGAGGGGGAGTGGACATTAATGGTGGCGGAGGGCGGCAGCACGGCCATAGTGTTAGGTGTGGAGACGGCCACCTGGGCGGACGGCGGGTAGCCCATGCTGAGGTCACCCGGGGCCATGGAGCTTGCGGCCTGCATGGTGTA
>OMOU01042603.1:0-10416 GCA_900312585.1 Malacocephalus occidentalis
CGTTGGGTGTGGGGGAGAGAAACGTTGTTGATAATACAAAGTCTGAGTTCTATAGTTGGATGTATGAGGATATTGATGAGGGTGATGATGATGATGGTGCATGCTGTGCGACGCTGAGGGGAAGTGTTATGCTGACGGACAAACGGACCTCGTCATTCGACGCGTCTTGGGGCTCTTTCGGATTTTCTTTAGGGTTAGTTTTTTTATTTGAATAAGTATTTTTTAATTATTATTTATATAAAATATGTTCAGACCGGACTGTTTTGTGGCTGATCTTTTTTTCCCAATTCAGAGTTCTTTTTTTGACCACAGTGTTCTCTTATTATTATTATGCAATACACAGTTCACTGGTGTCTCATCTGCCCCCTAGTCTGACTGCCTGTCCTGCAAACACACTGCGGTTAGGTCTGAGGATAAGAACACGGGGAGAGATTGTGAGTGAGCTGGGGACAAGGTCCAGAACACATCAAGACACTAATTAACTGACATGTGTTGCAATAGAGTTTGCGGACCTTATTAGGGCATATCCTGACATTTCTGCCATTTATCTCCATAAGCTCCGCCTCCCCTTCCCCTTATGCAATGGGGCGCATCGCTCGGAGATCAGAGAGCAGGTGAGTCACAGCGCCAGAGAGAGCGGAGGGAGCTCCCACGTCAGCACATTGTCAGGGGGAGGTTTTCTATTGAACAGGGCTAACGAAGAACAATGCAGATATGATTCGGTGAGGGGTCTCTGATGCCTGCCGCTGCATGCAGGTGGGAATGTTTAAAAGGTATGACGAAGTGGTTTTGGAGGTGATAAGAATAAATGTCTACAACAACAAAAAAAACTGCCTTTCACAGAAGCTGTTGGACCGAGTTTGTCCGTTTCAACATTTTGCATCCAAATGGACCACTTGTAATATTTCTCCTTGACATTAAATTTAAAAGTGATAAAGAAGGAACCACCTAGATCAAAGAAATAACATGGCTGCTTCAGGAGACCCATGTACAGAATAATTCAGTACATGCCAATCACATTTGGTTCCGAACTCTACTTTGATGGTAAACTCTCCCTTCTATTTAATCTGTCTGAAAACCAAGATCAATCTTACTTAAGGCCTTGCTCTGGGTCTACAGTGCATCCGCTTCACTTTTTCCACTTTTTATGTTAAAACCTTATTCCAAAATGGATTAAAGAAAAAAAAATTCTACACACAATACCCCATTTGAAATGTTAGCAAATGTATTAAAAATAAAAAACTAAGAAATCACATGCACATAAGTATTCACAACCTTTGCCATGAAGCTCAAAATTGAGCTCTGGGGCATCCTGTTTCCACTCATGCTTGAGATGTTTCTGTGGTAAATTCAGTTGATTGGACATGATTTGGAAAGGCACATACCTGTCTATATAAGGTCCCACAGTTGACAGTGCATGTCAGAGCTCAATCCAAGTATGAAGTCAAAGGAATTGAAGGTCTCAATAAGCACAGTGGCCTCCATCATCCGTAAAAGGAAGAAGTTCAGAACCACCAGGACTCCTAGAGCTGGCCGGCCGTCTAAACTGAGCGATCGGGGGAGAAGGGCCTTATTCAGGGAGGTGACCAAGAACCCTATGGTCACTCTGTCAGAGCTCCAGCGTTCCTCTGTGTAGAGGAGACCCTTCCAGAAGGACAACCGTCTCTGCAGCAATTCACCAATCAGGCCTGTATGGTAGAGTGGCCAGACAGAAGCTACTCCTTAATAAAAGGCACATGGCAGCCCGCCAGGAGTTTGCCAAAATGCACCTGAAGGACTCTAAGACCATGAGAAACAAAATTCTCTGGTCAGATGAGACCAAAATTGAACTCTCTGGTGTGAATGCCAGGCGTCATGTTTGGAGGAAACTAGGCACCACCCATCATCAGGCCAATACCATCCCTACAGTGAAGCATGGTGGTGGCAGCATCATGCTGTGGGGATGTTTTTCAACAGCAGGAACTGGGAGACTAGTCAGGATGGTGGGAAAAATGAATGCAGCAATGTACAGAGACATCCTGGATGAAAACCTGCTCCAGAGCACTCTTGACCTCAGACTGGGGCGACGGTTCATCTTTCAGCAGGAAAATGACCCTAAGCACACAGCCAAGATATCAAAGGAGTGGCTTCAGGACAACTCTGTGAATGTCCTTGAGTGGCCCAGCCAGAGCCCATCCAACCTGATGGAGCTTGAGAGGTGCTGCAAAGAGGAATGGGCAAAACTGCCCAAAGATAGGTGTGCATCATATTCAAAAAGACTTGAGGTTGTAATTGCTGCCAAAGGTGCATCAACAAAGTATTGAGCAAAGGCTGTGAATACTTATGTACATGTGATTTCATAGTTTTTTATTTAAAAAAACTTTTTTCACGTTGTCATTATGGAGTATTGTGTGTCGAATTTTGAGGGGAAAAAATGAATTTCATCCATTTTGGAATAAGGCTGTAACATAACAAAATGTGGAAAAAGTGAAGCGCTGTATAAAGGTCAGTCAACCGGTTGGTTTCTACTGTCACTGCAGATCAATATTTTGACATTATTAGAAATATGTTGTGCTTTATACGGATGCACGTCATTTAATCTAAAGCAGTGTTTCTGTATTCTAACTCCATATTTGTTGCCACAATCTGGCATTTCAAAGAAATTACAATACAATGTTTTTTTTTATAAAGTATACTATATACTACTATAGTCAACTGCATCCATTTTAATGACATCCTATTATCGCCAGTCACCCTTATGAGTGAGACAAATAAAGGGCACTTGTGGAGGAGGTCATGATTCGAAGAATGAAAATGGGCAATGACAGGAAATTAACATATATAGTCATGAGGAAAGTGCTTTATGAAATCTAAAACTATTATTCACATTCACATAGGTTACAAGTAGCATGCTTACAATGTTTAAAAAAGATGATCTATTTTTCTTAATCTACAAATGTGATTCCATTGCCATGAGTACATACAGTATTTCCTTTCAAATATACAGACAAGTGCATATGACGATAGAATAAAGTTCATATAAAAATGGGTCATTATTACAGAACATGGCTTCACAGTGGAAATAACATTGTATGGCAATACTGGAAGAGACATAATACCAACCACGGGCAAAAATAAGGTGTCTGTCCTATGGAATTGTACGATATAGTAGTGCATCTACATCTGGGTCAATTTCAGCAGGAGGAATTTACCTGCTAGGAACGACGCATAACTTTAAAGTGCAATCACAGAAATTGATCCGAAAATGAACACACTGCTAGCGCTAGCGGAGGAGGAGGGGGGTGGCTGCTAAGCTATACAGGACTCTTATCAGGGGAGGACACGGTAACCGTGCGTTGGCCTTCTCCCAGGCCCTGGTGACCGGGCTCTGCGTTCCTCAACCCAGAGTAGAGCCTCTCCTCCACCGACGCTGCCAGCTTGTCTGTCAGGCTACTCTGGCCGCGTAGGATGGGCATGAGGGTGGAGGGTGGTGTTGGTGGGACCGGAGAGTCGGGATCCGCAGGGTTTCCGAAAGTGACATCTATGCTCCTCAGTGTGCTGCCAGGTCGCCGCCTCTCTGGGGAAGGGAAATGAGAGTTGATCGCTTGACTGCTGTTGTTGTTTTGGTTGCCGACTCTCGGGTCCACGTAACTGTCCTGCGTGTGCAAAGTGTCCTGCGAGCGGCCAGGTGTGCGTTCATTGGGCACCGCCTCACCTTCACTGCCGGTGAGCCTGCGTATGGACACTGCAGAGGGTGACCCAGGATTTGACCACTCCTTGTCCTCGGATGCTGCTTCGGACACACTTTCTACTGCTTCTCCTGAATCCCTTTCATCCCCTAAATCTTTACCCTCCTCCGAGTCCTTTTGGTTTGCTTCCTCGCTAGCCGCCACCTCGGTAGCTTCTTCATCGGCGGCGCTGGCAATTCGGGACAGTGTGCTGTGATACCTCGTGTCCAGGGGATAACCTGCACTGTCCCCCCTCCGTAACGGAATGAACCTCTGTCTCTCCAGCGACGGGGAGTACCTTCCACTAGTGCTGGACCCAGGGTCGCTGTATTGCTTGTGTCTCTGCCACTGCTTCCGGAGATGGACTCGGGACCGATGCCTGGAACGCGGCGGCGAATCTTGCTGGTCGAAGCGCGGATCGTGACGAAGGAACTCACTGAAAAGGGCGTCCGTCTTCTCGTCGATGCTGT
This sequence comes from Malacocephalus occidentalis, assembly GCA_900312585.1. Lineage (NCBI taxonomy): Eukaryota > Metazoa > Chordata > Actinopteri > Gadiformes > Macrouridae > Malacocephalus > Malacocephalus occidentalis. The sequence goes on from OMOU01042603.1 coordinate 4,178, forward strand.
AGTCACGGCGGCGGAGGCGGGGCCGGTGAGTGGGGGATGGCTGTGGAACGGCTGGATGGTGCATTTTCACCAGCGGAGAAGTGGGCTGGGACTGCAGATGAAGGGGTTCTGGAGGACTCTGGCTATAAGCCCCCTTCCCAAGTTGAGACGGTTGCTTGAGGGTGAGAGATCGGCTGCCGGATGTAGCTGCCATCATTAGCTTCTTGTCCGTGTCCGTACGATCCATAATTTCATCCTCGTGCTCCTCCTGGAACACTTTGGCCTCAAAGCTCTCGCACACAGAGCCCTTCCTCCCAGAGCTGGTGAAGAACAACCTTCTCTCCGATGCCGTCTTGCCCCGGGAGCCTCCAGGCATCCCAAACAGCCGCAGATCTTCAGGGGCTCTGGAGGGGGCCTCTATAGAGGCATATCCACTATCCATCTGCAGCAGCTTTCGGTTCCCTGCCTCACCATCACCTCCTGTCCCACTCCCAGCATCGCCGTCCCCACCAAACGCCCCTCGGGCCGCATCATCGAACCCCTCTCCCTCCCCGTCTGCTTCCGGTTCATCACCCAGATCCTGGGACAGGCAACTGTCCAGGCCGGGGCGAGCTCCCACAGCCCCTAGGGAAGAGATGCTGTCGGCATCGCTGCGGATGGACTCCCGGTCCGTGCTGCTCTGGTCCGAGGAAGCGTACTGTTCCAAGGAAGCCCGCAAGCTCCAGATGTCTCTGTACAGGGAGTGAGGCAGCTCAGTGCTGTCCTGGTGGAGCAGGAATGACAGGGAGGATCCAGAGTCTGTCCTCCCCCGAGCCTCAGCTCCCAGAACATCCTTGGCTCCATCCTCTGTCTCTAGTGTCTGATCTGTCTTCACATCTGAGATCATGTCACGTGAGTTGACCCCAGGAACAGTATTGCTCTGAGCTGCAGTGCCGTTGGTACCCTGGATGTTTGATGCATCATGTCCCTCAAATAAGTTGTCTTCTTCTTCTTCTTCTTCTTCTTCATTGTCTCTAGGTGCTAGTTGTGCTATTGCTTCTCGGGCCCTGGAGGTTAAAGCATCCAACACTGTCTCTGCTTCCACCACAGAATCCACCTCCACCTCTTCACCTGTGGCCTGCTCCTGCCTCTGGCTGTAGTGGTCATTTGTCAAGGGGTCGTCTACGTTGTTCTCTGTGACGTTGATACCTAGCTCCACCTCCACCCTGTCCTCCACTTCAAGCCTGCACAGATGAATGAACATGTTAAAACTCTTAGACGCAGCGTACTTCCGACAACACAGCTGTAGCAGTGGTAGCTTGGAGACATTACCTGTCGAGGAGGGCTGTGGATGAGGACGGGCTCGAGGCCTGTGTTAGCGCCTCAGCAGAGAGCGACTGCAGACTGGCGCTCTGGAGGTGAGGTGCTGGGAGGGGTGGAGTGGCGTCACCGTCCAGAGAGGACGAGTCATCCTCTGTGGGGTCGGTCGTCTCGCTGGCCGCTCGCTGTCTCTGAAAGGGCCTCCTCTTTGGGGATCCTAACAGAGGGAGTCATGTTAAGGCAGCGTGTTCACATTAACGGGAAACACCGCTTTTTTTCCATTTCAATGTACCATTCTGGGTGCCTGGGTGCGTCGAGGTGTGCACGGTGTCTTACACAGAGGAAGGTATTGTTTTGAAAAGACGCATGTTGTGACTAGTAATTGACCAGACGGGAGCATATTCCTAACCTTTGGCATCCAGACTTGCCGCCCGATGGCTGCTGTCAAATTTCCACTTCCTGAAGTAAGGCCCCGCCCCTTCCAGACTGGCATGCCGCCGTAGCTTCGAAAAGAACTGCAGCACAGAGGTGGTGTGCACCGGAGACCCCTCCCTCTCCTCCCCCATTCCCCTCTTGTTATCTTCCTCTGCCCTGTCCCCGATGGCCTCCACCTGTCAGGGAAAAACGTGGTTAGATAAAGGAGGTGAAAGGTAATGAGTCAAGAGCTGAATAAACTGGGGATGGGTGCAGGAGGGCAAGAGAGGTGGGCGTCCCAGAAGTGGTGACAGCCAGCGTCTACTGCGGCCTTCAGCAACGGCCTTAGGTCCTCAGGGCTGGCTCTCGGTTGCATGCAGCGGTGATTGATGTCCCAGAGCATCGGTCAGGCTGGGCCTATGGCCGTGTCCTCAAACTAAACTAAAATAAGCTAAGCTAGCATCTAATCTGTTGTCAAACCTCACATCAAATATTAGAGGGGGAAAAGGGATGATTTACCACTATTTTACGTGCAGCGCTTTCCGTCGCGGACGAGACTCACCGTCAGCGAGCGCGCAAGCCTGAGTTTTGCAGCTGATGCCATCTGTCTGTTGCCATGCTCCAGGATGATTGAATGGTGGGGCTCTCCCGGCAGGCCACCACTGAGGGACTGGCCCCCCCAGCCGAGGGTCTCTACTCTTTCAGGAGGCTAGAGAGACAGAGAGAGAGAGAGAGAGAGAGAGAGAGAGAGAGGGAGAGGGGTGGGGGAGTGAGTTAAGATACACAACGCGCCTGTCATGTCTGTTTGTCTCACACAGCGGAATGTGATTTTTGGTGGATTAAAGAGAAAAGGGGAGTATGACTTGTGGAGAAACCCCTACTGCAGAGTTTAGCTGAAACACTCCATACACACCATGACCCATACTCCCCCATTCACTTTGGATTGTGCAACAGTGTTCACTGGGCAAAGGTTAACCAATCGCTATCTTGCGTGCCGCGCAAGAATGTGACAAAGAGAAATGGGTGTGAAAAAGGGCGCTTGTTTTGAACCTGTTCTTCGTCTTCAGACGCATAGCAAGGCATTTGCATTCACATTGCATTGAGGGCATTTGGCAGACACTTTTATCCAAAGAAACTCACAAAGAGTACATTTGTTGAAAGAGAAGAGTCGTACATACATACATAAAGATAAGAATAGAGCCGCTTTCAAGCGTTCAGAATTGCAAGGTTGCCTGCACAACCGCTGGGATAAGAGCAGGAGTGCTCTTCTGAGGGCATGACCAACATCTAAGAACATACAATATGCTGAACAATGCTAAGTACTATTCATAAATAATAATAATGCGAGGGTTAGTCTTGCTCAAGGATGCCTACAGCTGCTGCTACTGCTGACTTTGGGGCTACGAACCCGGAACCGTTTCAGCCGTGTGCCGTGAGGATGTTTGAAATAGCCCACAAGAGCACATTTGAATCGCCCTCGTCTGATGAAATGTCCGATGACGGTGGGTGAGTCAATGTGTTGTTTGACGAGGGGGTGAAAATAACATTAACAGCGCACGGGACGCCGGAGGTGATTCGATGTGTTCTCCGGTGTACTCTGACTCACCTGGTAGATGGTGAGGGGCGGTCTGGCCACCGGCATCTCGTTGATGTTCACCACGCTACTCTCGGTGGAGTCGCACTCGGTGATGGTGAGGATCGTCATGGCGGTGCGGGCGGGGGCCAGGTGGAGCTGGGTGAGCCGGGCCTTCTTCAGGTGGTGGAAATCCCCCTCGGTTAGCGTGTACCTACAGCGATCAGACGGGGCCATAAATAAAAAATTTTGAATGACCTACCTTCTACCTGACACACCACCACACCATGTCCAGCCACCTACAGGAGAAGGCCGCTGGAACCCTTAATAATAATAATAATAAGAGGGCTTCTTGAGAAGAGGAGATCCACCCCCCACTGGGTCTCTACCTGCGGCCTTTGTCCTCGGTCCTCCTCTCTTGTTCGTAGAGCGCGGACTCATTGAAGGACACCCGGCGACCCGTGCCGCTCGTGGAGATGAATCGCTCCGTCTCGGCCTCCTGACGGCTCGACGCCGAGAACGCATCCGACTCGTCCAGGCGCATTGTGATCTCTGCGTTTTTCAAAAGATGAAGTCGGAGACGTTGGTAAAGATAACATGGTAGCGTGGTTATTGGAGGATGATGCAGAAATATAGATCATGTGCCGGGGCGGACAGGGGAATCGTTTGTTGTGTGAACCCACAATTATGTTGTTCCCGAGTTCCTAACCTTGAGTGGGCTGGGAGTCCTCAACATAGGTGGTGTTGGTTTTCTCCGGATCGTCACTCGCTCTGCATGTGAGAAGAGAGAGAGAGAGAGCAATCAAGGGAAGTGACTCAGTTCCACCGGTTTGGTTGACACTCACTACGTTTTTCGCACCACACGTCATTGATTTCCATAATTCATCACAACGCTAATCCACTTCCGGGCCCTTTGATCCCCTCACTGCAGCGTGAGGTGACTCAGCCCACTCCGCTGCCTCGCTGTTTGTAGACCGCCGCCTACCTGGAGTAGCGCCGGTCACCCGTGCAGCAGGTGTGGCAGAAGAGGACCAGCAGAGAGAGCAGGACCAGCGTCCCACCGACAAACACGCCCAGCAGGACCAGCAGGAGCGCATAGTTCTCCGCGCCGCCGTCACCGCCGGCAGAAGCGGGCACTTCCTGTTGAGAGTGCCACCAACAGGCATGGGGTCAGATCATTGGAGCAGTCCACTAGCAACCCACTAGCATTATTAGGACTACCCTTGAGCTGCTAATTAAGTACTGGTATAATCCCACTGCCAGCTCAGTCTTGTCTTGTGTATTGTGTTGTGACAAAGGATGTAATCCAGTCTGTAAAGTACAGCGTCTCCACTGTACCAGGCCTGTCTGGGGTCTCATTCATTACTGTCCCTTTGAAATGAGAAAGCCCTCCCTTCCCTGCATCTGCGCGGCTGCCTCAGTCTAAGGAGTCAACTTAACACAGGAAGGGTCTTTTAAAGCCTCTGTCTCATCTGCGTGATACTGACCAATCCGAGACATGGTCCTCTACGACACATGTGCACTAACACACACACACACACACATATCCACACACAATCTAGGCTAAGTAAGCCCGCGGATGCTCATAGAAGCACCAGTGAGAAGCCCTTCATTCAATTTCCCATCTTTTTTTTTCTCAATGAAGAGGAAGCAAGGCATCTGCAGGCTAAAAATGGAAATGGGAGAGAGAGAGAGAGAGAGAGAGTGAGAGAGCAAGAGAACGTGTGCGAGAGAGAGGAGATAAAGACAGAGCGATGATGTCATTGGGATGCACAAACCCCACACTGCACATAGCTCTCTCCCCCCCATCTCTCTCTCTCTGTCTCTCTCTTTCTCTGTCTCTCTCTCTTTCTCTCTCTCTGTCCCGCTTTTGCTTCTTCAAAGCAAATGGTTATTATTATGAATGGATTACACTAAGCCGATTGCTCACGATCAAACAGGGCACAGCCTCGACGTAACGTTTGATCACATGTTTGATATTGTCCACCACAATTCCCTGGAAGTAGAGAGAGAGTGTGTGTGTATGCGTGTGTGTATGTGTGTGTTTACTCGAGCATTCTCATGGAAGTTCTCTCCAGAACACCCAGAGGCACTCGGTAACCTTAGCAGTAGTAACAAGGTCACTTGGCAGTCATCACGGATAACCCTCTCTACGCAAGCAACAACTGGCTGGGTGTGCGTGTGTGTGTGTGTGTGTGTGTGCGTGTGTGTGTGTGCACATGTGTGAGTCTCCCGTGCCAGATCAGCACAACACAATCTTCCCCATATACGAGCTCAGCCGGGCCAGTGGCAGTCCTCCCTGGGGTCAACCCCAGCATATACTGTAGGCCATAACACTGGCACACTATGGTGGCGGCCTTAGCGCCACAGAACTGTTTACCCCATAATAGTTGCTGCAGGCCAACGCCATATTTTCTATCACCTCACTTGCCTGCTGAAAGCCTTGAAAAACACCCTGAGCCCTTTCAGCATCTGGGTGGGTCGATCACTCCTGGAGGCCCATGCACGGTTACACGCCTCACTGTCAATCTTCACCTTTCACGAGCACAGCGGGAGGGGTGCCATGTTGTGGAGGTGCTACATTCTGTGCCTTGTTTCACTGTTCAGCCAGGGGATCTGTGTCTTCTATAATGATATGTATTTATATATTTACACCCATGTTTACCCTCGGGATGGGTCTATGGCAGTGGCACCTGCTTTTGGTTACGGTCCAGGCTGTCTTGTAAGCTCGTATCCCACGAGGCGTTACAAACCAGGGGCTCGCACTGACACCTGCCGCACCCCCAATCAGATGGAGAGGGGGGGAGGGAGTGGGGGGGACAGACAGACAGACATATGCACTTACAGTGGAGTTCTCGGTAAGACGTGTCAGAAGGGGCAAGTCATTGCTCATGGTCCAGGTCAGTGTGAGCACAGCCTGCAGCATAGAGAGTGACAGGGAGAGAGAGAGAGAGGGAGTGAGGGAGGGAGAAAG
>OMOU01042608.1:0-10043 GCA_900312585.1 Malacocephalus occidentalis
CGGACCAATGGAAGAGAGAGGTGTGAAACAGCCCCCTCAAACAAGGATTCTGCCCCTTACGGATTCTTCGACATGCAGACGGTGTGCAGGCAGAGACGGTGCTGAGACAAACCTTTTAGAGAGTACTGCACTCCACAGACGCACTTGGGTGCAACTATAGCAAAGCAACAATGGAACAGCTTCAGTGGCATCATATAATGATACTCCCCCCAGCCCTGTATAATTCCCCCAATTATTCCTATTGTAATTTAGTAATTTAGCATTTCTACAGTCATATACTTTGTAGCCGCACGTACAATTGGTCCTTCGAGCCGGATAATACATTATCAGATTTAGAAAGAAAATGAATAGCACCACCACCATGGCTAGTCGTGGACATTCTCATAATAGTAGGCCCAGTTCCCCAGACATTATACCCGGCCCTCGATACATCTGGATGATTATGTAGTCCAGTTTGCTCCTAGCTACAGCACCGATAGGGTGCACAGGATGAGTACAACCAGTAGTTGTGCCTATAATTAGCAGCCCAGGCCCAGCCAGTCGGTGTATGGATAATTTAGCTAGGCTAAACAAAGGTAGCTACACCCAGCTTATAATAAGAAGTAGGTCTAACTTGGGTAATTCAACAGCCAGTGGTAGCACAGAGGGAAGCAGAAAGCCCAGGCTAAAACAGTTATGCATCCTCGAGAGGGAGGTGAAGAGGCAGTGAGAGAGTCTGCTCAACAAACAGAACGACTGGTTAACATCCTCCAGAATCAGACTCCCCAATCTTCAAGAAAGTCATCTCGCCAATGGTCACAAAATCAATCCCCAACCTGCTCCAGCAACGGAGGACAATACCCGAGTTTACTTAAAGGAAGAACCTATAGATCTTGCAGCTGGATCCAGCTGCATCAGCCCCCCAGCCCCAATGCCAGTCCACCACCTCTAAGCAGACAACTCCCAGTTCCTCCTGCCTCGATGGCCTACAGCCAAATGGCCCCATGCATAGAAGGGCCCACATTCCCAGTCTTCACCAAGGAGGATAGAGCTCAGTATATTGAGTTGTGCTTGGAAACTCTCCTCCACGAGTCACAGCCTGAGAACTACAAATATGCCATCCTACTCAGGCATGTGCAAAACCCCTCGAGCACATAGCCTAGTGCTAGCCAATGCTCAATCAGACATGCCCTACACCACATCCCTAGAAGCACGCGATGATAGATATGGGCGTCCCTGGCAATTTATCATCCAAGAAATAAAGGCTATAGAGCAATTGCCGCAGGGCAAAGAAGATAGAGCACTGGATGATCTTGCCGTCAGAGTGCAATCACTAGTGGGGATGCTGAAAGCACTAAAGGAAGACATCTACAAACTCCACTACGGCACGAATGTGGAGCGGATCCTCAGCAAGATCCAGACAGGAGAGGTTCCGACGCTAACGGAATCACCGCCACCCTCACAGACATGGAGTGTCTCTAGTTGACCTCTCGACCTTTCTTAAAGACAGTCAGAAGCTTAAGCTTAGAGCCCTCCTCCCAACAATCTACTCATCAAGAGAAATATAAAAAAGTCGACTGGAACAAGAGCAAAGGGAGAACGGCTACTGTGATGCACGGCACCGATGGCGCTAAGCAAACGCAGCCCAAAGCAACCACTAAGGGAGAGAAATCCAAGCAGCTTAAGTAATGACACGCTGCCCCTGTTGCAATGAGGAGCACTGGTTAACCGATATGAGAGCTTCAGTAAAGATGGATACAAAAATGGTAAAAAAATTGTAGAATGGATCAAGGCTAACCGGAGATGCTGGAGGTGCACATGCCCCCACAAAGCCTCCGAATGTACCCTGAAGAAGAAGTGCAGTTGCTGCAAATGTACCCACCTCAACGTACTACACAAAGTCAACCGCAGGGATAAAGATGAGTCTGCTGAGACAGCGGTCAACCGTCAGCAGAGGTTCACTACATAGACCCAGCAAATGTACCTCCCCTGACACAGCACTACTGAACAGTGTTGAACGACTGTGGCAGTTAGACACCGCACCCTGGTCAGATCAAAGGAAGATAAGCTCCCAGGTGGGAAAGCAGTGTCTGAACCGTTACCTACTGCTACCTTCTAAGGCCGGAAAGGGAGCGGCCGATTCAGCCAACTACAGTGGAGGCTCAGGATGAAACAGAATTTATGAAATCGCTCACTATCTGCCTTCGCTCAAAGCCAGGCAGAAGTGGGCCAAAGATCGAGGCAATCTGACAGTCGGAACAGTGGTGATGATTGTGGATCAGTCACTACCAAGAGCCATGTGGCCGTGGGTCGCGCGAGGAAGACGATAACTGTAATGTTCTAGTAATGCCACGATTAATGTTCCCACCTTTCATGCACATTTGTACACAACATGTCATGTACAAATGTGTCTAATTTAACAGTCAAAGAATTAAATCATAGCGGCACTAACTGAGCCCACACTAAGTGACACAAGATATTCTCATCTCTGCAAACATTGGAACACGTCTGTCACTGGACAGGCATTCCTGTTATTTACTTAATGTGACGTGCTGTCTTTTTTATCTGGACCCCCCCCAGTCTGTAAATAAAGTTGATTGACTGATTGATTGAAGAGAATCTGGAAATGTTGCCGATAGCGAGGAAGAAAAGTGGGGAAGTAAACTTAACTGTTTATATTGTACTTAACTGTTTATATTGTCTTCCGTTTATATTGTCCTTTATTGTCCTTTACTGTTTAGATTGTTTAGATTGTCTTACTGTCATATTGTATACTGTCATATTGTATATTGTTTACAGTGTTTATTTATTTTCAATACTTTTCAATACTTAACCTGTTGCACCGTGGGCCTGAGAGGCATGTCATTTCATCTGTGCTGTATGTCAATATAGCACATTTGACAAATAAAAGAACTTGAACTTGAACTTGAAGTGCAGCAAAGCCTATAGTTTTACACTGGGCTGATTTAACACAAAAGTATTCCCAAATCATCAATATACAGTATATGAAGGAATTAGGGGTGTCGAGTCAATCTTTACTACATTTAAATCGAAATGAATCGTAATGATTCCAACCATAGAGTGATGTTCCACTTTTATTCACACTGGCACAAGGTCAAAGGTATGTTTCTGAGATTGTTTTCTTTTTGCCATCACATTTTAATTTGCATGGCTATCTCAGTTCACATATGAAATATATTCACAGATGTTGTAAATGTACTGTTGACACAAAAGTCCCACACACTGAAATGCATTCACAAGAATAAGCTTAGCTACTATTTAAATATAACATTTTGTGTGACCAGCTCTATAACGTCACGACCAGAGACTTAGGTCTCAATCACTCTCAAGTGATTGAGACGATTTCGTTTTTGTTCTTTAGTTTCATTTCAATAGAACTTTATTCTCCTGCATGCCTGAAACATCTGTTGAAAAAATGGAGGGTGGGCTCAACAACAAAAAACACAACTCTTACGTAGGCGGGGGAAAAAGTATAGGATATATGTAGTTGAAAGTATAGGATATATGTAGTTGAAAGTATAGGATATATGTAGTTCAAAGTCCTGGTCATTCTTTAGTGACCATAATATTGGGAAAGCTGATAGTTGATAGAAAATATCCTCGCCTGTCAAATTCAGTTGAGGTAGGGAAGAGAAAAAAAACAACTTTCTACGGTTTCAATACAATAAATTGATATTTACATTCAATAGCCGAGTTAAAACAAAAATAAATAAATAGAAATAGAACCATATTTGGAATGCCATTGAAAGAAAATAGCTACAACCTGAGTCGTATTAAACAGGATCATTGGACAGTAGAACGTAGGTGGAGAGTTTTTAAAACATAACGCCACATTTATGAAATTATTGAGCAAAGTTGTATTAGTCGGTCTGTTTTGTTTTACCTACAGCTTAAACTCAACTGGATCATCGTACAACACCCAGAACATTTGCTTCAACGTAAAAAGCATTACAAACTTTTAACACCCCACCCGTGACTGGACACTGACTGAACAAGACTGGGCCCAAATAGTGTTCAGCTTTTGGGTTTAATGTGGAGGAACGCTTTAAAAAGAGCCGTCTTACTACACATGAGCAAACCAAATATGTACAAGTCAAAATAAAGTTTCATTCTCTAGAGGCACTTTGAATCAAAACAGTCCGATCAGCCCTCAAAGTCACCTTCACAGAGGATGTGTGTGTGGTGTCACACTTTGCAAAGACTTGGCAGTTTGCTTAGTCAGGGAAACGTTGAAATGTTCCAACCGGGAAAAAACAACAAACAATATAACAACAAACCAATACATACATCCAAATAACAAACCAAATTTTTCTCGTCAAAAGTGCACACTAATGTACGTCCGTCAAACGCGTGCGAGCAACTAGCGTACATTAGCACCTGCTACAGTAGGCCACCTTGTGTACCTTGTGTCCGTCTCATCCTGGCAAACACAGGAGGCTTGCCAACCATCCATCCTGGATATTTCAATAAGCCAACCGTATAATGTAATACATCACAGATTATCATTAGAAAGTGACACAGCAAAACACACACACACACACACACACACACACACACATTAAATTAAACACATGAGCAAATAAATAATGTTAAATAAATAAACAGAGAATGTATTTCATTTGCTTTGATAAATAAATAAATACATGTGTCAGTAGATTAAGAGTGAGAGTCAAACATAGTGGTAGGTAGGAGTTCAAATGGTACCGTTGAATCGTTAGTTCGGAAGAAATTGTTTAATAATTTGTTTATGATTTTGATACGGCCTTATCCTATCGTATTCAATGTGTACCCTGAGCCCCATTCTCATTGGCTATTCATCTTAAAATAGGAGATTCTTCTTCTTCTTCTTCTTCTGCTTCTTCTTCTTATTATTATTATTATTATTATTATTATGGCCAATGGTGTGAGAGATTGAACTTTTCGGAATGTTCTTGAGTCACAGGCCTTGTTGAGCGAACTCCAGCATGCAGCAAGTGCTGCCATGTTGTGTTCCACAAAGCTGAGGGGGAAGAAGATCCAACTGGCCTGAACAAAAGTTAGATATCTGCATTTATGTTGGTTTGAGGAAGTAGATACACTCAAGATGCACGTAACAAAAATAAAAAGAATCCCTTGTATTGGACGATATTCATGCCTTCAATGCAATGTTTAGTATATACTACGTATCCTGGAGAGATAAATCCCTTGACTCACTTTTCGGGTAGATTGCTGTAACTTCTGAGGTTATTTGAATGTTACAACTCAGCCACAAGCCTGAGTACCGTTGATCTTGGGCTTTAACATGCTTTATGTAGTGCTGATCGGTCTCATTTGCACTGTAAAAATCACTAATGAAATAAAATCCTCCATTTTGCCGAGAGGGAACACATCCATTGAAGAAACAGCAGACTCGACACACGTCAGCCATAACCCAGTGCACACACATCAACATCAGCGGCCCTTCAAGAAGCACCTTGTTGGGTAGAACCCTCTAGAACCTGTGCCTGCGTGAGGGGGAGGTGGCCTGCGGAGGGCCCACCGGGTCATCCATGGGCAGAACGAGCCGGGTGCCTCGGATCACCAGTTCATGTTCCCCGAGGGCCAGCTCCCCATCCGGGTCGTCGGGCCCCACGGGTCCCCCGGGGCCCAGTGCCGACCGGTTGCTGCCGCTGCCGCTTTCGTTGGCGTGGGCCCCGAATGCGTCGGTTCTGACAGTGACGTCAGCGTACATGGAGCCGGTGCTGGATTCGTTCAGGATGAGGTCCATGTCATCATCGTGGAGACGGCCTTCATTCTGATTGGAGGTGAAATATAGGAAGCAAGAGAGATATTACACCAAGAAAATGAAATTAAAATAATATTACCTTTTTTTCATCTGGTTAGCTCACTACTTGATAACTGAGTTGAAACAAACTTCTTTCATTTAACATAGCATTATACAGCATCTACTGTACCCTATAGTATGAGCTAGCTTTAGCTTCCTCAATGCTGGCTTGCCATCCAACTCTTTCACCATCTTTTGGTACTTTGGGATAGGTTTGTCCTCACAAGTCCAAACAAAGTCTGCATATTTTAGCGCTCATCCAGTCACAGATGCCAAGAAGTTAAGGTAAGGGTTAATGTTTAATAAATCAATGGGACTTATCGGTGAGGTAATGGCAGGTGTCAACACAGTGCAACACAAAACCTTCCCGCTGATTTTGACATGAATCATTAATAATGATTGTGCAAGGACATGTGCTTACAGCGGCGTGTGCGTGTATGCACGAGCGTGTGTGTGTGATTGAGCTCCCACCTCGTAGGCCTGTGGGCTGGTGAGGCAGCGGGCCAGCGGTCCGCAGCAGGCGGGCATGGTGGCGGTAAGCGGTGGTCCGCTGTGGGTCAGCAGGGGCTTCAGGTAGCTGGACGGCAGGGCTTTGAATCAAGGGCTTACAACAGGGTCACCTAGGGCCCACAGTGGAGCCAGCAAAGGGACTCCAACCATTTGGCAGGTGTAAATATTGACAGAAGGTTGTACTAGTGCATGTAGCCAAGAGGTGGTTCCCAGACTTCTTGTCAGACTTAAGAGTCCAAGATAAGCCATAAAGATAAGATATCTTTAGGGCCAGTCCAGTCCAGGACAAAGCATTGCCTGCGTATAATGTCAACAAGTGGTGGGTAAATCTGGAGAAAATGTGCAGTATGCCATGTGTCTGTACAGATGCATACATAGTATTTATTTCAGTATTTAGCCAGGCATGTGTGTGTATGATGTGCAGGGATTTGCACAATTCATAATGGCAACACGAGTATCCTGTCCTTGAAATACAAGAATAAAAGTTAGTTCATTGTTGGATAGTAAAGTAAGACGGACTTTATTAGGCAGTTTCATTGGAGGAAGTTCCTCTCATGCCAGTGACTTGTATTATGGTTCTAGAGTGTCCTGTAGTGTTCACAGCTCTGTTCTAAACAAATGAAATTATGTGGAAAATATGTGGCCATACATGAATGAACACACACACAGACACACACACGAGGATACTTATGGTCAAAGTTGTACCACATCCTGAAGGGCCAAGCGCTCTCATGCTTGGTGCTCCTCCGCTGAGAACCATCTGCCACAACCACCTGTTGGGATCAACACACCTGTTAACATCAATTCACATGTTGGTATCAACACACCTGTCAACATCAATTCACATGTTGGGATCAACACACCTGTTAACATCAATTCACATGTTGTATCACCACACCTGTTAACATCAATACAATACACCTGTTGTATCAATAACACGCGTGTTTATATCAATACAGTACAGATGGGTCAGGATGTTGGGTCTGGTGCTGCACACAGCACATCATGTAGGGCCAATAGTGCCACGTCGTTGTCCGCTTGTGGTGGGATGGAGATGGCTGTGATGATGACTGTACTGAACTCCCAGGGAAGATATGGCAAGACATCCCCAGATGCTCCAGGTTCGGCAGGAGAGAGAAGGACTCTTAATATCCTTAGGGTGACACCACTTGTTGTTGGTCATGAGGCAAATCCCTCCGCCACAGATTTACCTGACTCTTCCATCCTGTCTGCTCAGAAAATGGAAGGATTCGTCAGGGCAAAAGCCATGTTTCTGTCAGATAATGGACGATACAGTCCCTTATGTCCTGTTGGAATCCAATCCTATCGAGCCCTAAAATCAGCTTATTTTCCAGAGACGGGACACTAGCTAGAAGGATGCTGGGGGCACGGTGGGCCCGGACTCTCGCTCTGTGCCGGACCCCGCTCCGTTTGCGTCGCCGTTTCCTTTTTCAGATCCCACTGATGTTGTTTCTGTGGCTCGCCCGTACCATCTCTGCCAGCCACACGGGATCGATGGAAAAATTATCCCAGAAACGTTTTTGTAGTCCAAAGTGAATGTCCAGAATTGTATCTGGCGTGTATGTTGTTAGTGGCGATGTATTTGTGCAAAAGTAGCTCTGCGGAGCTACCGCGAGAGAGACGAGAAAAGGCCTCGCCATGTTATCTAATTCTATTCAGCCAAGTAGACACGAGTAGTACATTATTTATACACTAGAGAAGAACAAATGTTTGCCCATAGTTACGTACAGAGCTCTCCTGGTCCGAATCCACACCCACCCTGTGGAAAGGAAAGCAAAAGAGGACATTTCAACGATCTCATCAGATAAATGTATGCAAAGGAAAGCTCACTGAACATGAGATGGAAAAACTGCTGAGGTTCACATCCAGGCATCAGACCTAACCCTAACCCATACCTATGACTTGTGCTTGTACAAGGTCGCACCCCATCCTCACAAAAGTCACACCCCTGTTTGCCCTATAGTGTACTTTGCGACCCTAGCACATACTTCTTTGTTCTGACCTCCAGATGTCTCCCATATTAATATATTTTGGTTTAAGCTTCGGTGGTTTGTTTTTCTGCTGCGAGCCATCGTGCAGCTCAACAAAACACAGAAAACCATAACACACTCTGAGTCTGCGCTACACACACAGCTAAAGCCTGTTCCTCAGCATGCAGTGTACATGGAATGATCTGTGCTTTTGTGTCTGCCACTGGTCCAACACGACGAGTCATTATGTCATTGTGTACCAGGTTTGCTCCAGGTTAGACTCACAGCAGTCGCCAGCCATGCTAAGTGAACTGAGAGTGGTCCACTATTGGCCTCTGAAACCCAACATTCTGGCTTCCCCTGAATTCTGACTTTAAATATCTGGTTAACCTGGAAAAACAGCTTCATGAAACAGGATCTTGGCCAATAGATTAAATCCATGAAGACCTCGTTCTGCAGAAGCTGTGAATTGTTTCTAACATGCAGCGTGCCAGCGCCATCTCCTGGAATATCATTGTAGTCAATGGAGATCATTTGATCAATGTCAAGGTTGTGGCTGTTTAGTGGCTGGATTAAGCAGCCTCACCTGGCCCGAGTCAGGCTGATTAGAGTCTAGGGCTGGGTGGGGCTGCATAGCTGTGATGTATTGACTAATCAAGGCCCACAGGTTCAACCAGCCATCAGCACACACCCTCAGGAGAGCGCTAGCATGCTAGCATTAACAACCTGCTCAATCTTAGTCAGATGATACACATCCTTCCTGTGTCACACACGCACACTTACGGAATGCTCATGAAGGACAGCATGGGCGTGGTCCCCCCTCCACAGATCCACACGGTGAAGAAGACGATGAGCAGGGTGGTGGAGAACATCATCTGCCGAGCATAGGTCGCTGTGTCGCGGATGGAGAGGGCAAAGGTCATGGCGCCACGCAAACCTGAGGAGAAGCGGTCGTGCAGTGAGACATGGGCGTAACAGACAGTGGTGTACAGTACAAGAATATGAATGCTAGCACAAAATGGCCGCTGTCTAGCAGCTGTAGTTAGCCCTACGGAGACATATTAACACAAACTAGTGTCAATTTGACATTTGAATGAATGTGCAATGATTTCAATATATGTGTACATACTATATGTATTTTTTGTGTCCATAGTTGCTATAAAATTGGCCTGTGAACAGTTGAATATGCATTTGTGGATCAAATGACACACATGCAATCATTGATGTCATTTTGAGAAGAATGTCTTGAAACTTGGATTCATAAATATGTATGCAATGAATTCATCATTGCACAACATTCATGTAAACTTCAAGGCGAAGACAAAGATTAAAAGTTAACTTTTACAAGACACACGTTGACTCCCATTAGTATTAATAACTATGAGACCAATCTCTCTCCAAATAGCACCGCCCCCCCAAACATTTAAAATAGCCACTGTGTCTTTGTGCTTTGTTCTCAATGATGTGTACAGGGTTCAATGTCAAGGTTTGACCGGTGGCCCGATGGCTCAGGGCAGTCAAACCTCACTGTCCTCAGATGTATTCATGCCGTGTTCACCAGGCCGATCATGAGTGTTGGTGGTGGTACCTGCGAACATCATGACGTGCTGGATGTTGGAACGGATCTTGTGCTTGCGACCCAGGTTCAGCAGGAAGGACAGAGGGTAGATGTTCGCTGCCCTGCCCAGGAACACGGCCACCTACAGGGTCATTGGGGAGAGTCAAGGGGCATAACCACC
>OMOU01042609.1:0-10937 GCA_900312585.1 Malacocephalus occidentalis
CCATTGAGGCATTCTCCAGCAAAGTGAACCTATCTGCTCACAATGACTCCCAATGAGCCGGTTGCTACCTGCCGCGGTCGACACGCAGGGCAGTAAATATGCGTATGAATGGGCGATTGTGAGCCATTTATTGTTAAGCGTATTGAGCGACCCTGAAGGTTAGACTGGTGGTTTATGAATGCAGTCCATTTACCATTGACATTACAACATGCAGGGGCACAAGAGGGTCTGGCATGTGTCAAACATCTATTCCATGCAGACATTTTGGGAAAACATTTTCTGTTACGTAGCAATATTCTGATTGCATTGTATTTCAAATGATGTGTTGGAAAATAAAAATCTGTGTGAAGCCAGCGACACGATGAGAAGTGTAAGGAAGTGAGGTTTAGTGCAGTTCTCTGAGGTACAGGGTAACACAACAGAGTGTATAGTCCACAGGCAGGGGGGTACGTGGACATTGGCTTTGGGGAATCCACGGATCTTGGAATGGGGAGCAGGTGAAACACTGGAGAACTCACGCACACACAGGATCCCTCGTATGGGGCAGCGGTAATGGCAGGGGAAAGGCTGAAGACGTCGTCGTAGTGGGTAGCGGGTCCCGAACCGATGTACCGCAAAGAAGCAGGCAGACGGATAGTCGGGGACAGGCGGATGATCAGGAAGGTCGGGGACAGGCAGGGTCGGCAACGCTCAGCCTCGGACACGGAGCGAAGATAACAATCTGGCAGTGTGCATGTGGGAAGGAGGAGCTTATACAGGGGTTGATTGTAACAGAGAACAGAACTTGCAGAGTGAGAAGTGGATCATGACAGAAGTACAAGAAGCCCTACAAGAAGGGCACAGCAAAGTAGGTTTAATGGAGGATGATTATTAAAATCTTCACTGAGGGTATAAAAAATTGTTATGGGGCAACTTTCAGGAAGGAAACAGCTGAAGCCAGCTGTGGCGGGAGACAAGAGGTCAAGTTAATTTGCAGTACATTATGGGAAGCGGACATGTTATGTCAGAATACATAGCCACTATATGAATCTACACTGTAAAGAAGTCAGGAGATTGGCTTGGCCTCGGTATCAGACTTTGTGGCTACAGACATGTGGAGTGTGTGTGATTAAGCAGCCTCGCCTGGCCCAAGTTAGAGTCTGGGGTTGGGTGAGGCTGCAGGCCTCTGGCCATGGACCGCAGAATGCATTTCAAATGCGCCTCCGACTCCGACTGACTTTGAACTTTGAACCGACTTCAATCAGAGGCGGAGCCGCGTGGGACACACAGGAACACAGGGAAGCAATGCATGATACATGTTGCTACGATGGATTTTTTTTTGCACATGTTGGATGTGCAAATGTAGGTCGGGCCCGGGCACTACCGGCCCTACCGGTTCTGCTGTCCATGCTTGTGGTGCGTTGGCCAATCAATGCACACAGGTTTAACCAGCCACGACCACACACACCCAGGAAAAGTGGTAGCACACTCGGTTTTAAAACAACTTCTACAACTAAACTGGTTGAGTCCACATCCACCTGTTTCCTGGTCTTCAAGAAGCCCTGAAAAGCCACATTAGTGACGTGTAGCAGCAGCTAACTAGTTCAAGTTAAAAGTAAATATTTGTCCCGGATGGGCAATTTATGCTGCAACAAGCATAGAAACACATAACACAACATAAAAAACATACAATATGACATGGCCACCTTCCAAACGGATGGCCATTGCTTTTATTAGTACCTGCTTGTTGTAAATGTCACCCAGACCACTGAACTGTACACCTGCTACCTTACTAATGTGCCTGTTTCTCTTGGCGTAGCCAGTATAAAAACAGGCACATTATCAACTTTGCAGATGACTCTGTAAGGGTTTATTAACATAGAGACACACCAGCCCACCTGTAGTCATGGCCATAGTAACAGCCTCTCTGTCTAGCCGAATGGGCACGCCAAATCCATTGATTTTCAGATCCTTGTCTGAGTGTCTGTCGGACAACCACGTCTCAGTCAGGGCCACAATGCAGGCATCTCTGAATTCGGGACTGTAACAAGCCTGCACCTGTAGCTCCTTGGCTTTATTCCGAAGGGAATGGACAGAATAAAAAAGGGTAGGGGTGTGTGCGAGAGGGGCTGACCTTTCGTTTCGTTCGACCTTTAAGATGAATGCTGCCTCTTCTCCCCTGCTTCCTAGGTCTTCCTAGTTCTAATTTGTGGTGTGATCCGTCCTGCGGACCATTAGTCCATATTTCATCCCAAAATAGCAGATCCAAGTCCGTCAGAGGGTCGCTGGGATAACTCCAACTGATGTATTGAATCCAGGTGGGGTTGAAGGGAGTTGGCAAAAAGTCGCCAAAACTTCAGGCGGGTGGAAAAGCCAGCCACACCAGAAGGAACAGACTCAGGAGTTTCATAGTTACTGACACATATTATAGATTAAAATCTGTCCAAACTACTCAACGCCTACGTCGTATACAAAGGCAGTTACTGAGGAACACTCATGCTTGGGACATGAAGACTCTAACACCTTTTAATTGGAGAGAGAAAGGGAGCTATCACATTGCTTCACATGCAACACTGCACTTCCTTGGGTCGAGGAAATGGTAAATGGATTGCATTTATATCGCGATTTTATCCATATCGCTTTACAGTTGACTCACATTCACCCACCGACGGCGGTGTCAACCATGCAAGGTAACAACCAACACATCAGGAGCAGTTAGGGTTCGGTGTCCTGCGCAGGGTCACCTTGACAACCTGCCGGTTGAGCTACTGCTGCCCCAAGAACAAGCATACATACATACAACCCACTCACTATAGTTTGATTATTAGGATACATCCTTCTATCCTCTAAGTCCCTCTGTTATGAATATATGTGTCACCTTCATGTGTTTTTCTGTCACTTGTGTTCAGTTACAGTTAGCATATTGCATACTGCCTAGCATGTTATATGATGGCCTGGTCTAGCATACCATGGCCTGCTCTGTGTTGCTAACATGTCTATAGCGTATGATGTTGTATGTGTGTCCCTGCTGGTATATTGATATACAGTGTATGTATATACTGTATGTGTATGCTGTGCAGGGAAGTCCTATCTCCTGACATGAACAGTCCTGTCTAGCCTGGCTCTGAGCTGGCTGCTGTAGTGATGGACAGTAATGATGGTGATGGGCCCTGAGAGATATTTTTGTGAATGGGCCTGGATGTGTTTCTGGCAGGGGTGTGTGTGACCCCGGGTGTCAACACCCAGCTGTCTTGTTTATATTGGAGCTGTAAATCTCTAATGAGTCCGAAGAGGCGCTCTGAGTATACTCCCCCCAACCCTCTCACATCCCACTCACATGCACGCGAATGCACGTGCCCTCACACACACACACACACACACACATGCACACACACATGCACACACACACACACACGCATGCACACAAACACACACACATAACACAGTGTCATAAAATCCTGCTGTGCGAATTAGAATAGGCAGCAAAGACTATTGAGAAATGGTTTGCCCTCACTAAACATGCAGTTACTCTCTTTCTGTCAAACACACACACTCTCTCTCACACACACACACAGAGTTACTGCCATTGTTCCTAGGGATTCCCTCAGTGATACCCACGTAACCAAGCTGTAGCTGGTGTGTGTGTGTGTGTGCCCATGATTCAGGGTGTGGTGGTCGCCCCTACACAGCCAGATGTGTGTTTTATGAGATATGATCTGAAGCTGCCTTCACATCTCATTGTTTGGTTTCCACTGCTTACAATTCCTGTTTGACCACAGGAGCAACGGTAACCAATGGCAACAACCGGCCAGGGGTAAAAGACAATGCATAAGATGCATTGTCATTGGTTGAGCCAAGATCCTCACAAAGAAACTCCAATCAAGATGTTGTTCCTTATTAGTATTGTTTTACATGACGGCAAGTGATGACTAAATGCTAGCAGTAATATCAGCATGATTATCAAGAAACATAAGAAAATATCCCACAGTAATGACATGAAATGTCATAGATGCTTAGTATTTTTGTTAAATGTAATCGGTCCTTTGCATATAATGAAGATTTATTACATACTATTACTTGCATGTATTTTTAGGCCACTAATACACTGATGAACAAAAATATCTTGCATATATCAAATTGTCATACTTCTGCTGCGGAAAGAATAATCCAGCTAATTTAAGACAGAAGGCCTGGTCAACATTTTATCAGGCACTGGTTCATAGAGGACTGGGGGGGGGAGGTAAATCTCTCTCTCTCTGTCTCTCTCTCCTCTTATATCTCTGCCAGTTTGTATTCATATATCTTCTAGAGAGAGCCTGGGCTCGCCATGTTGTCTGAGCAGTGACAAGACAGACAGAGAGACCGTTTCCCTCTTACACACAGACACACACAGAGAGAAAGCCAAAGGGACAGTGAGACAGAAAGTGATAGAGAGAGACAGAGGGACAGAGAGACAGAGAGAGAGAGAGAGAGAGGGACAGAGGGACATAGAGACAGGGGGACAAAGAGATGGAGAGACAGAGGGACAGAGAGGCAGAGAGAGGGACAGAGGGACAGAGAGACAGGGAGACAGAGAGACAGGGAGACAGAGAGACAGAGAGACAGAGAGACGGAGAGACGGAGAGAGGGACAGAGGGACAGAGGGACAGAGAGACAGAGAGACAGAGAGAGAGAGAGAGAGAGAGACAGAGGGACAGAGAGACACAGAGACAGAGAGACAGAGAGAGAGACAGAGAGAGAGACAGAGAGCGAGACAGAGAGACAGAGAGAGAGACAGATGGACAGAGAGACAGAGAGAGAGCCAGGTCATCTGTGCCCAGTGTGGGCCGTCAGCCTGTGGCGCCCTGTCCTAATGGATGTGTTTAAAAGCACCTCAACAAACACAGGCTCATAAAGGCCTCCTCTGCTCCTCTGTGAACGCAGAGCCGAATGTTTCCCAAACCACTGTTGACTCCAAGGCTGAAGCATTTGAGTGTGTGTGTGCATGTATCCCGTGTGTGAGTAGAGTGTTTGTTACTGTGTTACTGTGTGTTTGTGAGACAGAGAGAGAGAGGGTGTTATTGTGTGTGTGTCGTTCAATGCGTGTGTGTGTACGTTTCCCAGGCCATACTTTCAAATCATGTGTCCAGTTTTACACACAAACACACACACAAACACACACACACACCAAGTAAACAACCATTCACACCTCTGTGTGTACACCAACACACATGTGGGCCATTGACATGCTACCGTCAGCTGGTGCCAGCCATAAATGTATCAGCATCTCAGCATGTGTGTGTGTTGGTACGGAAACCATCCCAAACATGAACACAAAGGAATCCTCCCACCATCGCCATCCATTATCCTGTCCTGGAAACATCCGTGCTCCTCCACCTCTAACTCCTCCCGTCTCGTCTCTCAGCTTGTACTTGCTAACCCCTCCATTAATTACTTGCATTTATCTCTCCTGGACCCATGCCCTCAGGCTCTCCCTCGCCAAGCAACACAGAGAGAGACAGAGAGACAGAAAGAGAGACAGAAAGAGAGCGAGAGAGAGACAGGCAGACAGAGAGCGAGAAAGAGACAGGCAGACAGAGAGCGAGAGAGAGACAGGCAGACAGAGAGCGAGAGAGAGACAGAAATAGAGCGAGAAAGAGACAGGCATACAGAGAGCGAGAGAGAGACCGAAAGAGAGCGAGAGAGAGACAGGCAGACAGAGAGCAAGAGAGAGACAGAAATAGAGCGAGAGAGAGACAGGCAGACAAAGAACAAGAGAGAGACAGAAAGAGAGCGACAGAGAGACAGAGAGACAGGGAGACAGGGAGACAGAGAGACAGAGAGACAGAGACACAGAGACACAGAGACACAGAAAATAGCTGTCTCCATGTAGGAGTGTTGTATACTGGTTACCTTCCACAGATTTTTGTGTCGACCTCATAAGTGCATTACACATCATCACACTGATAGCCCACCATTCTGCGTGTGTGTGTGCATGTGTGTGTGCATGTGTGTGTGTGTGTGTGTGTGTGCATGCACACTATAATGTTCAAGATTTATGATTCTAGATTCCTGTATTGCCATATGTAACGTAAAGTACAATGGAATGCTGACACGTCATTCACTCCTGCAGTATTCTTCCATAACATAAATTCTAAATTCTTAAACATTTCTAAACAGTTTGTGAAGATAAGTACCTAATAGGTACAGTAAAAAATGACATGTAAGTATGCTATGGCGGGTGGTGCAAAAGTGTCATAAAGTGTCCATGTGCACTGCAGTAATATTCTTTATAATAGCATAAAAACTATGAATAGTAGCAGCAACAGGTAATGATGAAGTATAATGATGAAGTATAATGGTAAATGGTAAGTGACCAGTGCAGTACAGTACAGTGAGAGTGCCTACATGCTATGTAGCCGAGTTCCAAGTGTAATTGTAAGTCCAATAAGAGCCAATAGTCCAAGTACAAGAATTGAGCGATTAACAGCCTGTGGCTAGAAATATGGTGCCCAGGGTGGTTGAGGTCCTGCTGGCCTTTTTCCGACACCTGGTCCGTGCAGGTCTTGAAGACGCGGTGGGGGGTCTCTGTCTTGGCCGGCTGCTTTCCCTGCTTTCACCCTCCTGAAGGTCGGTACGGACCTCAGACTCAGACAGTTGCAGTACGTAGTCCTCAGGATGCTTGGCAAATTTGGTGGTTGGTTCAGAGTTCTCCCTGTCAAAGCCAGCATAAAACATAAAACAAGTTCAAATCATCTGGTAGGGAGCAGTCAGTGTTGGTGACTCCCCCTGGGCTCCCCATGTCGTTGGTGATGGTCCGTAGTCCTTGCTACATGTGTCTGGTGTCCGTTGCAATTTTGATGACCTTCTTGAGCTCATACCTGGCCTTCCTGTAGAGTCCCCTGATTTGAAAGCGGTACTCCTTCCCTCAATTCTTGTCGGCCATGTTGAGAATATTTTTGGCATTACCTTCTTTAAGCTGCAGTGGTTGAAGTTGCCCGCGATGATGGCTCTGCCTCGGGGTACTGATTCTGAAGTTTGCTAACCTCACTGTCGGGTTTGTTCCATGCAGCGTTAGAATCCACTCGTGCTTGAATGTGTGTGTGTGTGTCATTCCAACTGTCAAATAAACTTCAGGAAGGATTCTACTTTGATGGCCAACACAAACATTCCAAGGGGCTCTATTTTCTCTCATCCTCATATTAAACAGAACTTTCTGGAACGTTATTAGGAGAGCCTCTTTTCCTTTAAGTAAAAAGCAGTGGATGTTAGCGCTCAGACTAACTGTCATTTCTCTCTCTCTCCCTTCTTTATAATGTTTGGCCATTGCTAAATATGACTGTAATGTCTGATACTATTTGAAATTTGAGCCAATTACGTTATGTACAAAACCCTAGATATATTGACAATCGTAGATTAATGGAGCGACGCGTCAACGTGGTCGCCATCTTGGTCAGGGGAAGTTGTGCCTCCTAATGCTGTATGTCTGTGAGGCAGGAGATCAACATAACTCGCTTTAACAGATTTTCAAGCGGATTGGTTTATTACAAATGCCAGACATGTATTTATGAAACAGGATACTTTGTGAAATCAAATTCGTAAAAGTGCAATATTAACAGTCAAATAAATGATCGTGTGAACTGTTATTCTCTGTTTTCTCTGTCTTTGGAACATCCAAAAGCAGCACCAAAGTCTGGCATTTTTCTCCCTTTGGAACGGGACGGAACAGGTCAGTGTGCTGCTGCCACCCAGGTTTCATCTGATTGGCCGGCCATGGAATGGCAGAGGCATCTCCCTCCCATGCAGTGAAGTCATTACTAATCCTAGCCATGGGAACCAATGAGTTGTATGGTGAACAGGAATGGAATGGTCTCCAGGGGGGAAGTATTCGCATTTTAACCCATAAATCATCCAATCTCAAACTGTCAGTGTCGTCTTCACATGCTGTCCCTCACCTGTCATGAATTAGCAGTTCAATCTCTTTATTATTTGAGTCTGATGCTTGCCTTTGCCGACCCCTTCTCTCCTCATCTTGTCTTTTCCTTACCTCTCCACTTTGCTTCTTTCCTCTTCCTCCTCCCCTCATGCTGTCTGCAGTACTTTCAGACCGATGTCATCACCGTGGAGACATTTCTGCCTTTTGGACATTGTCGGACCATACATGGAGGAGAGTGCGCTGTCTCCCATCTCGTATACCTCGCACAGGACTGGTGGAGTGACTAACTCTGACACACGGTCAGGCACGCAAAGCACACACACACACACACACACACACACACAGTTCTTGCCAAAGATACTTGTGAAAGACATATGTCTGTGGGCGGCGTTGGTGTCCAGTTGGTGGTTTGAGGACAATGACAGATGCTCTATAGACTCCCAGCCCAAAGGTTCTGGATTTGATCCGCCAGGTGTCCACATGCACAGGCACCCTTGAGAAGGAAGCCCTATCCCCTATACCTGATACTTACCGTAGCTGATGATATGGATCTGAATTCAGTGTAAAAAAAATCTCTTTCGTCAGAGAGACGGTTCAGGAGTCATTGGGTTTCAGCCCCGGAGAATTGTCTTTGAGGACGCAGTTCGGAACGCTAAAGAAATGCTCAACCCAGAGTAGGGAAGCACCGGAATACAAACACGTTATTCGGGGAAGCACAAATAATTCAATGAAAACTAATGAAAACTAGCTAATCCAGAGACTCCCTCTCTCACACACCTAGCTCCGTCGGCTGAGGATGAGTTGACTCCAGGCTGTTGATGAGAGTGGGGGGGCGGCGGTGGTCTCTGTCTCTCTGACTTTATTAGCACGTGACAGAAGGCTAATTGAAGTCGTTCACCGGCTGCCTTTTAGTTAGCGCTTTTTATAACCTCACTGCAGCTGGAACCCATTGTTTCAGGATTTCAAGTTAAAGTCGGAGCTAGAGTGTGTGTATGTGTGTGAGTAAGTGTGTGTGTGAGTGAGTGCATGCATGTGTGTCTCAGTGTGTGTTTGGCAGGAGCGATGGGAGATGCAGGGGGATGATTTCCCATCATATTCCGTCATCTGATGTGTGTGTTCTCATCCATCTCAACTGATTGACACACAAAGACGAACCAAAGATAAAATGTATTGCTACGGCTACAACACAATAGTTCATGTCCTCACTGACTACAGGAAGATGGTTCTCTCCTCTCTAACCGTTTTCTCTCTCCATCAGGTGGGATGAGGACTATCAAATGTGATGCACACTAACACACAGCTATGCACACACACACACACACACACACACACACACACACACACATACACACACATGTGCATGCACACACTCAAATATGTCCATGCACACACTCAATCACTCGTGCACATGCACACACACACGTGCGCGTGCATGCCCACACACGCGTGTGCGCACACACACATGCATACACACATACAAACACACACACACACACATATTCCCGCCTTTTCAGAGGTGTGCCATTGTCCTCAAAGGTCACCCCTTTCTGTTACTATAGACACACAATTCACCATTCCTAAATTATGGGATGGCACACAATACCTTCAACTAATGACGCCGTTGTCCACAGTGACGGAATCCAACTCCCCACACACACACATGCTCAAACACAAACACAGACACACACACACACACAGAGGCAGAGTTTGTGCGGTAAGCCAAATTGGACGTTTCATGGTGGAATGTGTGGCAGGTTTTGAACGGCTCAATGAAAACGCCACAGTCCTCTACTGCGTGCTCACAGCCCACGTCAAGTTATATCGCTGAGGTCGCTGTGGGAAATAATCTCCCTGCCGCAAAGGAATCTACACTACTATGTTTACTAGTTTCTACACGTTCCTGACCAGGGAGCCAGCATTTATGGAATTTGGGAACACGTTCCGTCCTCTACCTGCACTTTTCCATTCCAACAGACATTCTCAATGCGCTGTCGACCTACCTCTGCCATTCTTGCTGGTGAGCGGGGTCAGGCATCTCCCTCCCTGCCTGCCGTGTGCGCTCTCCTTCTGAGCCACATACACACGCCGCTTCTCTCCCACACAGACGCCGCCGTCGCCGCACACAAATCATCGCGTCCGGATTGTTGACTAGCTTGTTAGTTGGCTTTCAAAACCTAGCAGGGTTTCCTGTTTTATTTTTTATAGAGAGTACAATATGCCAATTCATAGAAGATGTATATGGGGATCATGTCTCAAATGAAAGAAATGAGTCGTCTTCAATGATAATGATGGGTGATCCTTGTGATGGTGGTGGCGTGACGAGGACCTGAACCCAAGACACCGAGAATGGTGGCGATCAAACGGAACGCAACTAATATGGGTCACGCAGGTAAACGAACAGAGTTCTTCCAACTAAAGCTGAGACGTAACAGAAGGCATCAGAGAAAACAACGATCCGATAAGGACTGCCTGGGGAACCGACTCATATAGACGTACTGTACGAGGGGTGACTCCAGACGAGACACAGCTGGGGCAGACGCAGCACAGGGTACATATAGAACTAGAAGCACTACGGGGAAGCAATAAATGTAGAAATACAAAACTAGACCATGAACCAAAGGAAAAGAGTTGCAGCCATGACAATTGTAACTTCTCAAATTCTGCGACTTTGTGTAAATACATTTTTAATGTAAGGGATGTGAGGAATGTATGTTATAGAGTAACCTATAAGCATACATCTCTGACCTTGCATTTGGATAACAAAATAAACAAAATACATCATATATCCTTCCCCTGAATATTTAGCAGACCATAGTGACTTGACTACAAGATTTGTCTACATTTATGCATCTTGAGCATATTATATTGCACAATGACACTCAAAGTTGGTAATTGAACTGATAATAGATTGACAGCAGTCAAACTCCCATAGACACAGCACTATCCACCCTTCTCAGTATTATAGGACTGGAAACATTGATTGTGTGTGTGTGTGTGTGTGTGAGAGAGTGTGTGTGTGTGTGTGTGTGGGGGGGCTCTCTCC
>OMOU01042612.1:0-11228 GCA_900312585.1 Malacocephalus occidentalis
CAAAGAGGGGAGTGAAATACACAGGTGCTGATGGTGCATTGAGCTGCACACTGCACAGACTCTTTTTCTGTGGCACACACAGAGATATTCTCTACTTTGAAATGTAATCTGTGGCTCTCAGCGTTGCGTGTCTTCTGAATGCCATGGTTCCAGTGTACCTGTGGCAGGAGCGATTCAGAAATCATTCTGGAGTACCGGAGGGTTTGGAATCTATGACGCACGTCGGCAAAATGTCAATAAGAAAGGAGAAAATATTACAGTAATAAAGCACCTTGACACATCCTGAGCAGCAGCTTCACTCGACCCAGAATATCACAGCTATTTCGCACTATTTAGCAATTTGCAAAAGAGCATCAAAGTGCAATTGAAGTGAATCAAGCTCGCCTTCCCCGTGTTGATAAAAGTGTGATTTGGTCGTCAACCTGCCCTGACGTCTGCGGTCACCGGTACTGAAGGTCATGTAGTTGCCAAGGCGAAGGCAGACCTGTGAGGGCAGAATGTTCTGCTCCCTGAACAAGCTGGCGATGCCGTGACACCGCAGTGCAGAGACTCAAGGCGGTCTCATTAGAGGTGGGAGAAACAAACAGGACCCGGTTCTGTGGGTGTCGTGCCGGCGGCTGCGTGGAACAAAGAGAACCCCCCCCCTTGTAGGTTTTCCTGTCTTCACCTTGTTGTTCACGTCATCAAACAGCGGCAAGTTTCGCGTTTGACTTTGACTTTGAGAGACATTTTGTCAGCGAGGGATCAGAGTTTTGTCGGCGCGGAGAGTCTGCCGGATGGTGTGTCTTCGTCGGCGCCTTTGCCGGCTTCTCGTGTGTGCTGGTGCTACTGGTGGAGCCAGGGGTTTGGGGGGGGCTTCCCTCTCGCTGGATCAAAAAGCTTCGCTTCGGCAGATCACAAGAAGGCAGCAGAGTGGTGCCTGCAATGGTCACCCAGTCCTCCATCATTTATCAGATAGAGATTCTTTACAAAAAAGACAGAACAGCGCCCCAAATAGAAGAGCACGAGAAGAGGAGAGAGAGAGAGAGAGAGAGAGAGAGAGAGAGAGAGAGAGAGTGAGTTTGGTGGGGGAGATGAGTGACTTGTTGTTGGCGAGGCCTTGCTGTACAAAGATCACCGACTGCACTTTTGCCCGGACCCCATCCAGAGGACTCTGCATGCGGTCCTCCGTACGGGCTCCATAGCATGAGATGGTTTCAAAATGAACTGTACTTGGAGGTGTCACCACTGTGTCCACTAAGTCCATTAGAAAAGTGTCCACATGTCATCCACCGATGGGGGCCCAGAGTCAAACCGAGACGAGGAGGGAGAAAAACACAGGGAACAGAGCCTTCATGTCGTCTAATATGTCTGTGGTCCTTGAGTACACAGCTAAACATACTGCAGGGCTGTGATATTCCCCAAGGAGCACAAGACACTCGGCTGTTGCTACGGGGATATTTTTACACGATGGATCAGTCCTGTAGCCGTCTGTCTCAATGAGGAGACTTGCAGACCCGCGCACAAACAAAGCCCACAAACACACAAGTGAATAAAACCCCCAGCCGAGATCCTCTCTACCCAGTGGAGCACTGAGAAACATCTGAAAATATTTTCATCCCAACCGGCCTCGACCGCTTCTGCTGTGACTCCTCAACACGCACGCACACACCCACACATACACACACACACACAAACACACACACAAACACACACACAAACTTCACCAATACAAAGTTGTTCTCACAGCAATGGTAGTTTTTCAAATTGTTGATGGAAATCCGACAGTTTCTACTGTGACCCCTCAACACGCACACACACACACACACACACACACACACACCATGATATCATCCACACACAACAATAAGACAGAAAATGGCACGATTTCTCACTGTGACCGGTGCACAATAGTATCAGCAGAATGACTGCAGCAGCACTGCAGCCTTGCCTGAGTGTGTCAGGCCTCCAGGGCTTCACCAGGGCTTTTGATCTAGCCCACAATAACACGTGTGAGATCTCTCTCACACACACACACACACATGCAGGTACGTGCATGTGCAGCTTTATTGCACAGATAGAGGCACACACTCCAGCATTGCAGTAAAGCTTGAGAACGTATCCCTGCAGCCACTGTATACAGTGGGGGAAATAAGTATTGAACACATCAACATTTTGTCCAGTAAATGTATTTCCAATGAGCCTATTGAAGTGAAATTTGCACCAGACTTTGATATTAAGTCAAAAAATCTAAACATTAAAGTTAATATGTAAATAAAGTTATGTGTAATAAAATGGAATGACATGAAAAAGGTATTGAACACACAAAGCAGTACACCACAGCAAGTAAAGGCAAGGAACCAGCTGAAAACCATAACTAATTAGGAGGCAACTCTACCTCCAATCTGTGCTAATTAATGTCAGCTGGGTTAGAATATATTGATGGGCTATAAAAGGTTTTTTTTGTTTCCAGGGTCCACACAAGAAACATCTAATGATGGGTAAAAGCAAATTCTGTAGCCAATTCCATGAAAATGGAACTTCTGAATCTTCTGAATCTTCCAGTAAGCACCATTGGGGGCATTATCCGTAAGTGGAAGCAACATCACTCCACCATCCACCGGCCATGCACAGGAGCTCCTCGCAAGATTTCTGATCAGGGATTCAGAAGGATACTTAGAAGAGTAGCCAAAGAGCCAAGGACCACTAGGAAAGAGCTCCAGAAAGACTTGGAGGCAGCAGGTACAACTGTGACAGAAAGGACAGTAGGCAATACACTCCACCGCCATGGCCTCTGTGCACGCTCAGCCCACAAGACTCCACTACTGAAAAAAAAAGACATGTTGAAGTTTGCCAAACAACATTTGGACAAGCCAGTGAACTACTGGGAGCATGTCTGGCTGGCTGGTTGCCCCCCGCCGGCTGGGAGGTGGGCGTGGGAGGCAGGGCGTTGCCCGGCTGGGCCAAGAGACTGCCATGGGACTGGTGGCCGACGGGGCCCCCACTGTGTACTCTGGTCAGATGAGACCAAAATTGAACTTTTTGGCTGTCACACAACACACCATGTTTGGAGGAGAAATGGCACTGCACATCACCTGAATAACACTATACCAACAGTGAAGTTTGGAGGTGGAAGTATCATGGTGTGGGGCTGTTTCTCCTCTCGTGGTACTGGCAGACTTCATATCATTGAAGGAACAATGAATGGAGCCATGTACAGAGAGATTCTTGAGATGAACCTGCTGCCATCCACCAGGATGCTGAGGATGAGACGTGGGTGGACCTTCCAGCAGGACAACGATCCAAAGCATACAGCAAAGGAAACTCGCAATTGGTTTCAGAGAAAGAAAATCAACTTGTTGGAATGGCCCAGTCAATCAATCAATCACCTGACTTAAACCCAATTGAACATTTGTGGAAGACATCGGTATGAACCGATGTCTAAAAGCTCCTGTCGGCTGTTCAATAAGTTTGCAAGACTGTTTTGAGTGAACAGACTTGGAATAATTAAACAGATTACTACTAATTTGCAGAATCTGAAATTTAGCAGGCATTCTGTATCCATTTCTTGCATTATGAGTGATGGGGCGGCTAACATGGTTTCCGTCCTAGACATGGAACAGTGGACCTGCTCCCAGTTTGAGGACCTCAGAATTGCATCCCTGCTCTTTGCAGATGATGTAGCTCTGTTGGCTACATCTGACCGTGACCTCCAGCATGCACTGGGGCGGTTTGCAGCAGAGTGTGAAGCGGTCGGGATGAGAGTCAGCACCTCCAAGTCTGAGGCCATGGTTCTCTGCCGGAAAATGGTGGAGTGCTCCCTCTGGGTTGGGAGAGAGTTGCTGCCTCAAGCGAAGGAGTTCAAGTATCTCGGGGAGCAGGAGAGGGACATACGAATTGGTGCAGCGTCTGCAGTAATGTGGGCGCTGTACCGGCCCATTGTGGTGAAGAAGGAGCTGAGCCGGAAGGCGAAGCTCTCGATTTACCGGTCCATCTACGTTCCAACCCTCGCCTATGGTCATGAGCTGTGGGTAGTGACCGAAAGAACAAGATTGTGGATACAAATGGCCGAAATGAGTTTGCTCTGGAGGGTGGCTGGGCTCAGCCTTAAAAATAAGGTGAGGAGCGACATCCGGAGGGAGCTCGGAATAGAGCCGCTGCTCCTTCGCATTGAAAGGAGTCAGCTGAGGTGGTTCGGGCATCTGATCAGGATGCCCACTGGAGGGATTATATATCTCATCTGGCCTGGGAATGCTTCAGGATCCCCCAGGAAGAGCTAGAGAGCGTTGCTGGGGAGAAAGGGGCCTGGAGAGCCCTGCTTAGCCTGCTGCCACCGTGACCCGGCCCCGGATAAGCAGAAGAAAATGGATGGATGTTATATGGGTCGCTGAAAAATAGTATGAAAAAACAGGGGTCGCCTGAGAAAAAGTTTTAACCTCTGTTCTAATTCACGGGCCGGACAAGGATGCCCAAAGTGCCCTATGTGGCCCGCGGGCCGTAAAATGCCCAGGTCTGCTCTAACCTCTACCCCCTACTCTCTAACCCTAATCCCCCTACCCTAAACCCCTGACCCGTATGCCTTACCCTCTAACCCTAAACCTCTAGTACCCCCTACCCTCTAACCCGAAAGCCCCTACCCTCTAACCCATACCCCCTGCCCTCTAACCCAAACCCCCTAACTCTAACCCGTACCCCCTACCTTCTAACGCTATAACCCTAACGCTATCCCTTATACCTAACCATTCAAACTAACCCTACTCCTAACCAAACCCAACCCTTATAAATAAATAACCCATCTCACCTATTGGCCTGGTCGCCCAGCGAGCCAATGAAGATGGCGAAGGCATTGACCTGGGGGTCAGAGGTCAGGGCCCGGGTGAAGCGTTCTGGTGGGATACCGTAGCGCTCCAGGTTAGCGTCGCTCAGCACCACCACAAAGCGCTCATCAGCCTCCTCACGCGCCAGCTGTTGGACAGCCTCCTCCGTCGCCTCGAGGGTGAAGTCTCCACTCATGCAGAACTGGGCGTGGCCATGCATGGTCTGAGAGAGAGAGAGAGAGAGAGAGAGAGAGAGAGAGAGAGAGAAAATATATATATATATATTGCTCCACCACAAAGGGACAGCAATGTGATGGACGTGAGGACAGCAGCACAGCACCTTAAGAACTTTCAACCTCTCCTTGTTGTTCTTGGGAATCTTGTTGACTACGACCAGCTCGATGTCGCAGCCGTCGCCCGAGTGTCCCACGATGTCATACTGAGGAGCACCCGGAAAGTGAACATGGGAAAGGTCGAAGGTCAAGCTTGTCTACATTTACATTTAAGGCATTTGGCTTAAATGTACAGTGATATATTGCTGTTGTACATAAAGATATAATAGAGCAGGTTTCAAGCATTCAAAATAATTCCTAAGTTTCAGAATTGCTAGGTAGCCTGTAAAATAGCTAGGATAAGAGCTAAAGTGCCATTCTGAGTGTATTACCAACATCTAAGAACGCTAAACAAAAAAAATACGCTAAGCAACAATGCCAAGTATTATAAATAATGCCAAGATGTACAAGCACCCAAGTTAGTGCTGGGGTTAGGAGAGGGAGGTGGGGTATGCAGAGTCCAGGTGAACTCTGAACAGGTATGTCTTGAGTCTCTTGCGGAAGCTGGTGAGCGATTCTGCCATCCTGACGTCAGCCGGGAGCTCATTCCACCACTGCGGTGCCAGAACAGAGAAGAGTTGGGACTTGGAGCAATGTTTGCCTGTTCTTATTGCAGGTGGTACCAAGCTTCTAGCCAAAGTTGTTGAGCAGAGCGCTCGAGCTGGGACATGAGGTCTGACTAATGTTTGGAGGTAGGTAGGGGCAGTTCCACTGACAGCCTTGAAGGCCAGTACCAGTGTCTTGAATCTAATGCGAGAGATTACCGGGAGCCAGTGGAGGTTGGCGAAGAGGGGTTTATATGGGAGAATTTTGCTAAGTTGAATACCAGGCACGCTGCTGCGTTCTGGATGCATTGTAAGGTTTCGATTGTGGAGGCAGGGAGTCCAACCAGGAAAGTATTGCAGTAGTTGAGGCGAGTAATGACGAGGGCTTGGACAAAGATCTGTGCTGCTTCACGTGTGAGGTAGGGCCAGATCCTGTGGGTGTTGTAGAGAGCATTTCTGCAACAATTGGGCCACAGAAATTATGTTGGTGTTGCATCACATTTGGTCATCCAGTATCATACCAAGTTTCCTTGCAGTCAGTGAAGGGGAGACTTTGATGTCCTCAAATGGTGACAAGTAGGTCCATCTGAAGTCTTTCCCTGAAGAGAACCTCAGTCTTGTCGAGGTTAAGCTTCAGTTGATTGGCAGTCGTCCGTTTGCTGATGTCAGCCAGGCATTTAGAGATGCTTGTTGCGATTTGGGTGTCATCGGCATAACAGTGAGAGAAGCCGTGGGATGTAATCACAGAGCCTAGAGATGAGTGTATAAGGAGAACAGAAGTGGTCCTAGTATTGAGGCTTGGAGGACTCTGATGTCAAGAGTGCAGGATCTGGAGAGGAAGCCATTCCATGTGACATGATAGGTGCGGTCTGTCAGGTAGAAAGTGAACCAGGATAACGCAGATCCAACAATGCCAAGCTCTGCAAGAATGCAGAGGATCTGGTAGCTCACTGTGTCAAATGTGGCAGACAAGTCAAGAAGGATGAGCACAGATGAGAAGGACGAGCCTCTGATGACACAGAGGGACTCAGTTATCGTGAGCAGGGCAGCCTCTGTGGAGTGTGCGGCCTTGAAACCTGACTGATGAGGAGCAGCTTGTTTTGAGAGAGATAATTGGGTGAAGATTTCTCCTCACAACAGATGTTCTAGGGTTTTGGAGAGGAATGAAAGGTCTGTAGGAGGGTGGTCTGTAGGGGGGTGGGTTTCTTGAGGAGTGGCTTGATTCTTCCAGTCCTTAATGCGGTTGGAAACAGGCCTTAATTGAAGGAAGTGTTGATTAGGGTAGTGAGGATGTCGCCCGAAATGTCTTGGAGAATGGAGAATGGGATTGAGTCAAGGGGGTGGTTGGATGCAACAAGCCTGTTGACTTCTTCAGAGGAGAAAGGGGTGAAGCAGATAGTGGTGGTTGTAGGAGGAGGAAGGATAGCAGCAGGGGTTAAAGAAGAGGTAATGTCCTTCACCTTCTTTGTAAAGTAGGTGACAAAGTCATCAGAGGGAGGAGGAGAGGAGGGAGGGTTGAGGAGAGAAGAGAACATGGAGAAAAGTTCTCGAGGGTTGGAGGTGGAAGAGTGGATCTTCACAAGGTAGAAGGCAATTTTAGCTGCTGATGCAGTAGAGGTGAAATCTGAGAGGAGGTGGAGGTAAGAGAGATCAGCAGCATTTTCCTCGATTTTCTCTCAGCTGCCAGCAGCTCTGATCTACAAGCCTGCAGAGCTTCGGACAGCCAGGGAGAGGGATTAGTTGACCGTGCTGGTCTGGAGGTGGCTGGGAAGAGATAGGCCAAGGAGGAGGAAAGAGAGGATGTCAGAGTGGAGGAGGCTTCCTCTACAGACAGGAGGGGGAAAGCAGGTAATCTGTGTATGACCTGAGGCCATTAGAGGAACTACATGCTAGTGTCTAAACACCTAGAGGCTGGTCGAGGAACTACATGCTACATGCCATATTATTTGGAGAGGTCCCGTATAACAGAGAGCCTAGAGACCACCCTGACCTTTAACTTGTGCTCGTAGTTCTCCAGGGCCTCCATCACCATGCACACGGCCTCCATGGAGCGCTCTAGCCGGCCGTCCACGCCATTGAAGCGGTACATGCTGCCCGACACGTCCACCAGCACGCGCAGACGCTTGGGCTGCTGCTGTGGACTGCCCAGCTAAACATATGTCAGTATATCACAAAGTGAGTTAACTGTTACTAACCTCTTACATCTGATATAGCATCTGATAGTTTTTGATGATATTTAGATGTCATGTAGGGAGCAAGTGTTAAAATAGGGGGTGTTAGTTATGAGGTTAAGGGTTAGGAGGCATCTTGCTGCCAACAGGGTTAGAGTTTAGGGGTCAGGAGGCATCTTGCTGCCTACAGGGTTAGGGGTTAGGAGGCATCTTGCTGCCTACAGGGTTAGGGGTTAGGAGACATCTTACTGCATACAGGGTTAGGGGTTAGGGGCAATTTTGCTGCCTACAGGGTTAGGAGTCATCTTGCTGCCTATATGGTTAGGGGTCATCTTGCTGCTCATAGGGTTGGGGATTGGGGGTCAGGGGACATCTTGCTGCCTACAGGATTAGGGGTTAGGAGGTATCTTGCTGCCTACAGGGTTAGGGGTCTTTGTACACAGCACCTGTAGGCTATCCCTAAACATAAACACAAATAAGCAGAGAAACAGGCAATAAAGGAGAACATACAAGTGAATGATTTTATTAATACATGCTGAACATAATTAACATGGACATAGATTCAAGTGTGATTCATTCCATTCCACGGGGCACTGAGTGTCGGAGACCAGGGTTAGGGTTAGAGTCAAGTCGGGGTACGGTTAGAAATAGGTTAAGGTACAGTTAGAATTAGAATTAGGTTAAGGTTAGAGTTAGGTTAAGTTAGGGTTAGAGTTAGGTTAAGTTAGTGTTAGAGTTAGAGTTAAAGTTAAAGTTAAAGTTAAAGTTAGGGCAGGGGTCGAGAACCTATGGCTCGCAAGCCATATATGGCTCTTCTGATGACGGCATATGGCTCCCAGACAATTTTGAGCTGACATTTTTTGTAATAAATAATTATACTGTGTCATTTTAAAGTAAAACATTTAACAGAAATTCGTTTTGAAAATAAAATTGAAAACATAAAATATTCTGATTTATTTTAATCTGTCGAACCCAAAACTCAATTTTCATTGGACAATGCGGCACAAGATGGGTTGTTACGTCAAGAAATAAACTTCCCTCCTTTTTTCCTTTAAGGAATGGAAAGTCATTCACAGATGCAAAATGCCAAAACATTCATGCTTGATGTGGCCAATGAACTGTTTGATGACTTCTCAAATAAAGACATGATAATCAAACTAATAAAAGACATGCCTCTGTCAGCATGAACTGTTCAGGATCGTACCATCATGATGGCAAATCAAGTCGAGGAAACACAAATTAAGGACATAAACGCAGGGACATACTTTTCTCTCGCTTTAGATGAGTCAACAGACGTTAGACATTTATCTCAGTTTAGTATCATTGCGAGGTATGCTGCAGGTGACACACTGTGTGAGGAAAGTGTTGCTGTTTTGCCAATGAAAGCGTCAACAAGAGGAGAGGATTTCATGGAGTTAGCTAAAGAAAACAATCTAGCGATGGGATAAAGTATTTCTGTGTGTACTGATGGTGTGTTGGGGAAGAACAAAGGATTTGTAGTGCTTCTTCATGAACATGAATATAGACCCATCCTAAGTTTTCAAGTACTCAGACGTGTTATATACTGTATGTCTTACTTAAAAAATGCATGCATAAAGTTGCATTCAATTTGATTAAATACTATATGGCTCACAAGGAAATACATTTAGAAATATTTGGCTTTTATGGCTCTCCCAGCCAAAAAGGTTCCCGACCCCTGGGTTAGGGTATGGTTAGAGTTAGGGGCGGCT
This sequence comes from Malacocephalus occidentalis, assembly GCA_900312585.1. NCBI lineage: Eukaryota > Metazoa > Chordata > Actinopteri > Gadiformes > Macrouridae > Malacocephalus > Malacocephalus occidentalis. The sequence continues at coordinate 9,575 of OMOU01042612.1, forward strand.
TAGAGTTGGGTAAGAGTTAGAGTTAGAGTTAAGGCCTCTGTATGCTTCCTCAGGGGCGCTACTCGAGTAAGGAGGCTGTCCGTTAACTCAGGGAGGCGAGTTAAACGGATAATAAACAGAGTGGTAGATGTCGGGGGTAGGCGCAGATGCCTCAGCAAGCTTGAATGAATGTGTGTATGTGTGTGTGCATTTGTCTCCACATTGTAAAGCCTTAGACAGCACTCTCTGATAGCTCTATAATTGCGCTATAATCGCTCTTGATCGCTTGCGGGAAATGCTTGTGAAAAGAAGGGTGATGCCGAGATCTGGCGTCGCCCTCCAAGCCCCAACTCCCTTCATACCCCACTAATCTACCCTATCGCTGAGGCGGGGGGCGGGCCCGGGAGGGCTTTACGGATACACCGGATTTGGAGTGACCTTTCCGAATGACATCAACGTCCCCCCACCCCGCTAGACGAACAAAAAGAACCCAACAGAAGCCGAGAGGCACTCCAGTATTTCAGAAGAAGCTTACAGAGGCCTTTAGCGTTAGGTTAGGGAGGGTTGGGTGAGTCTGAGACCAGAATTTCAGAAAGACAATGTAATTATACCTCTGTGAAGCATTTTACATTTCAGAGAAAAACCAAAAGTATTCAAGGCTCGGAGCTAAATGAGGTAACATGCATACGTTGGTTTGGGTGTGAGTGAACGTAGATGATAATTGTGGGAACCAGGAGATGACGAGAATGTACATTCTGACAGATGAGGTCATGTGAAGGTGGAGCTCAACCACATTTCAGGGTTAGAGTTTAGCTTAAAATACCTTTAAGGACACCCGCCCCCTGCCCCCGTTACCTCTGGCTCCAGCTCTGCTCTGCGTTTATAAATCGTCTTCTCTCCCGTCAAACCATCAATGATTTTGGTGTCGTCCAGTTCTCCCAACGTCTGGTTCTTCAACCACTGTCGCTCCTTCCCTTTGGCCTGACACGCACACGCACACACACACACACCTAGTGTTTATACAGTAGTACACATGGCTGCTACACACATAGAGGTGAGGAGAATAGAGGTGGTGTGCTCTGTAATAATATTCATACACACACCCAGAGGTATTTATAGTGCTCAGCCAATCAGGTGCCCCTTCTCTAGAGAGATGCCTACGGAGCTCCTACTCCTTTAGTGTTCAGCCAATCAGGTGCCCCTCCTCTAGAGTGATGCTTACAGAGCTCCTCCTCCTCTAGTGCTCAGCCAATCAGGTGCTCCTCCTCTAGAGTGACGCTTACAGAGCTCCTCCTCCTCTAGTGCTCAGTCAATCAGGTGCCGCTCCTCTAGAGAGATGCGTAAGGAGCTCCTCCTCCTCTAGTGCTCAGCCAATCAAGTGCCCCTCCTCTAGAGTGATGCGTAGGGAGCTCCTCCTTCTCTAGTGCTCAGCCAATCAGGTACCCTTCCTCTAGAGCGATGCTTACGGAGCTCCTCCTCCTCTCGTGCTCAGCCAATCAGGTGCCCTTCCTCTAGAGCGATGTGTACGGAGCTGAGAGCAGTCTGGGGATCCTTCAGTCTTCTATTAAGAGATCAAGTGTGAAGGAGACACCTTTGCATATTTTATGCTCGCTGTAGTCCAGCTCTCACTTTTGGATTTCAATGAGATGACCTTTAAGTTAAATAAAAGTTACAC
>OMOU01042618.1:0-10010 GCA_900312585.1 Malacocephalus occidentalis
CTATACATACCGATATTACATTATACGCACACACGACTACACACACGTAAAAAAAAACTACTGTCAAAATACGAGGTAGCGCTAAACCACCGCGGCAAGGACAATGATGACCAAACGACAACATAATAATGCGCACCTCCACAGCCATCACTTCCCCCGTAGCTATCTCTTCATGTCCGACGGCTCAGCGCCGCACCGTACTGTCACTTTACCACCACTTCCAACTCGTACTACAACGCACTACTTTACCTCCACGTTCTCACCTCCGTGTGTTCCATCTCTCGAATCCCCCATTTATTACAAAGTGGATTTGAAGCGGCATAAAAGTATATGCAGAAATGACACGAGCTCGCCTCGTCCCCGTAAAGCCAGCTCGGGCTGGCTGAGTTGTAGTTTCGCCTGTTAAAGGGGCTTATAGGAGGACATCGCCTTTTCCATATACGCGACGACGACGCGTCCCCTTTACTTCCTAATGACAACGCTCGTCCGTATAACTAGGGTATTTCCGCGGAACAGCCACTCGCCTTACCTCGTAAAGGTCTCCCGAAGCCATTCTGGGGGTGCGGCGGGCACTTTGCGGCGCGGCGTTGTTCCTGCCTGCCTGCCTGGTTGGGTCTTTTTTTTGTGGTGGACCGTATAGTATACGCTCGGCGCTTCGGCGAAAGCCCCCCCCCACACACCGATAGACGGGAATTAGCGAGCCGCCTTGTTATTCTGAGAAAGCTGCAGCAGTAGCAGATCAGCAGACAGTGTCAATCGAGCACGGCGCTCCGCGATGGATCGCTCCACACTTCAAACAAACAACCTTCTTCTGGGCGGGTGCTGTTTACCCAGTGCGAGGGGACTGAAATTAGTCCGGCAGCAGCTCCTATGAATAAAGCCCCGCTCGCAGGGTCGCGCCGCTCCGCTCTCTGTCTGCTGTCCAACAAGCCGACAGAGAAGGAGACGCTGGACCACCGGGCCTACTTTCTGTTGGTGGACACACCGGAGTTATATTCTTATTCTCACTCGTCACTCACTCCAAATCCTTGTTTCGAGAGAACTCAAAGTTTGAGTCATGCTTTAATTCAATACATGCTTGGCTAATAATATACAGGAATAACTTTCATTCCAAGACGATATTTACTTCTCAAAGAATGACTTCACTTGCACCCCTGTATTTTCTCTCTCCTCTCTCTTGATGTTAAATTAGTTGTTTGTTATATTAGATATAAGAACTCCATATTCCAGATGTATTCATATATTTGTGAAAACTACAGGATATTGCCAATAGGCCTACATTAGTGTTACCCTGGTTCACATTCATTACAGCCCAATATCAAAAGGTATGTCTCAAAGAGTGGCAGATAAAATAAAACAATACTCATTAATATGTTGGGTGTGTGTTTGGTGGCTGGCTTAATTGGCCTCACCTGGCCCAGAGTCTGGGAGGTGGGGTTGCACACCTGTGGTGCATTGGCTAATCAGTGCATTACAGGTGCATGTGGCATTGTGGCAAGATGATTTGCTACATTGGCTGGAGTGCCCACATTGGGCACCAGTATGCCTATAGCAAATCTCCTTGCCACAACGCCACGTAAAGGCTTTTGGGGTTCCTCCAAGGACACAGGCAGGTTTGTGTTGTAAAGTCCGGTTTATTGCAAAAGGTGAAAACATGACATGAATGGAGACATGCCATGAAGAGCCGATGGTACGTGCTAGCATGCTAGTACTTCCTGAGTGTGTGTGCTGGTGGCTGACTTAAACTGTGGTGCACTGATTAGCCAATGCACCACAGCCGTGCAGCCCCACACCCCCTGACTCTAACAGGGCCACGCAAGGCTGCAGCCACACCTATCCCAGACTGTAACTGGGCCAGGTGAGGCCAATCAAGCCAGCCACCAAACACACACACACACACACACTCCCACACGTGTATGACATTTCTATAGTCTGTTCAATTTTAACTTGTATTTGATCATGTCATGCCTACATATGCCTACTAATACTGTAGGTATGCCTAGAATGTGGCTTGCACAATGATTAAGACTAATTTCAATCCTTTCTATCAGTATGGTTCACAAATAATATTTTTGTTTGTATATTATTGATCAAAGTTTGGTCATTCTTTCAACAAACGCATGCGCATTTATATTAAAAGTGGAATGTGTAAGATTGGGCCAGCTTTCGAATAAGTCCTCCACCAAATAGGGGGCAGCATATTACCAGACATGTGTGGTACAACTCAAAGCTTACTTGTTTGCGGTGTCTGTGCTATGGAATACTGTTCCTCCAAGTCTACCTTTTACATGATTGAGAGATTAGAGTACTATGAATACTTTTTGAAGTGGTTCAGCCTTCATCTGTGAAACATCTGTGATGTAACCCTTATAACCGCAATAGCATCCTGTCTATGTATGTACTCTAAAAGTGCTTGATTTTACCCATGGCAAGCCCAGGCAGTTACTATAAGTATCTGACAACATTATGGATTAAGGATCCCTGCAGAGAAATACAACTTTTCTTAACTAATTTTGACAATGTGGATGAGGCTCGTGAGATTTCAGAGTGAGACTTGGTTGTAGGCTTACAGTATTTCTCTGTCGGGGTCCTTTTGATAATGTTGTGACACTTAATAGTAATACCAAATTGTACAAATTAATTGTAATAACAATCTGAGCATGTTAGTGGCAAAATCGAGCACTGCCATCATGGCGTGATTGCCCAAGGGCAGACAGATTATTTCTTCACATTCTGTTGATAATTGTTGTTCATTTTTGAATGCTTTTAACTACCGATCTCACACAATGCCCCTTTGAAGATGTATAGTTATGTATTCCACCACTAACTAAAAGGACATCAGAGTATGGTTCAATCATGCTCTCCTTTCAGATAAAGAGATGCAGTACAAACCCTGTGCTGCTGATGCTGCAGACTATGTACTGTATGTCTCCAATGAAGTGATAATGATGTTGAAGGTGAGGAGGTAATCTTGGTTTCATTTAATTAAAATATAATATTTCTGCTTCGTTTTAATTTTTTTATATCTCATCTAATGTTTTTAGGGATCACATTTTTTTGTGAATCATTGTTAATTAATTGTATTTCCACGTATCTACTTACAACACAATATTTAAGCCGTTTTTACCAGTTTCACTGTTTTCCTTTCCTTTGTAGGGCAGTAACTAAGATAAGCATGAAGCTATTGCAGTTTACATGAATAAATAGAAATCTTTGGCTTACTTTACTGCCCAACTGTCATGAATACAATTACTGCAAAGAGGTCAACCATCTTTCCTTATTGGTGCAATATTTCACTTCCTCGTTCTTACGAGAAACAGAGACAAACTGGCTTTTAGACATGACGATGATGTCATAGGAAGATGTCACACAGAGTGAGGGCTTATTTGTTATGTCATCATCCTCTTAAACCTAACCCTGGAATGATATGATGTCATAGCCATGACTACTGTGTCTGCACTTTAGTTATCAGCAGCCTGCCGGGATTACGTCTGTTCGACTGTTAGATACTCCTTTGTCTTCCTTTATACTTCTTACTGCAACCTTGGTTTAGTTTGGGGATTTTGTTTTGTTTACACACAGAATTTGTTGCACAAGATCCAATGCTGCTGATGCATCTAAACCAACGGGACGTTGAAATGTGTGCGGTCTGTCTTCTTCTTCCCCCTTAACAAGATGTATGTTTGGTTACTGAGGAAACCACAATGACAGCCGCACAGAGTGGCAAAATGTCAGCCACGACCCCTCATATCCATCAGATAGTCAGGGCACACATTGCCATGACCTTCTCCTGCACAATCTGCATAATTCAACATGCATCATCTCACTTTTCTCATCCTAGCAACCGCCTCTTCACCAGGCTAAAGACCTCTCTGCCACACTCAACATGTTTCAGGGGCTCATTTACACACTCCCAATTCTCTCAGAGGCATTGCCTCCTAGACCTTATTAACTGTGTTCCTATGGTTGCTCATTTCTTACTAAATAAATAAATAAAAGAACACCATGTGTTTACACGACATCTTACCATTCATTTGGCTTACAGCTTGGCCTCTGTTATTGCCAGTAAGCGTTCTGAGCAAGTGTGCTCCTAACAAACTTAACATTTCAGCCAATCAGAAAGAGGGATTGTAAGAATCTGTATTTCACCAGAGATGGAGCTCTCCTTTCAGAAATGTGTTTCATTTTTTCTGATGACAGTTCAGCCACCCATTGACCAGCTCTATCCTACTTTGTGAGTGGTAAAACAACAATGGAGGTATAATTTATATGTCATATGTAATTCATTGAATACATGTATTTATTCAATGTATTGTATTCACTGCAACACCATTATGCTATGTTTTTTCTATAATTGTTGAATAACCTTGTAAAAACTTCTAAAAACAATTCTAGCATTAAATAAAAAGAAGAACAGATGTGTGTGCTTGAAATGGAACTGATCCTGGGGTAAGAGCTGAGGGAGGGATGTGTATTGACCCTTGGTGATTTCATTAGTGATAGTGAGTATGCGCCAACAATGCCTCTGTTATTTGCGGTTGGGATGTTATGGCTGTCATCTTGAACTTGGCGCATATTATTGGCTCATGCTCTTGTCAGAATATGCTTTAAATGTGCAACATATACACACTATATGTTGCTGTTGATATGAATAACTGTTGAAGAAGGTCTGGATGATTCAAAGGCTTGTAACTGATCATAACTGTGGCCTCTGCTTCTGTTGTTTCGTAAAACGTCCACAGTGTCATAACACTTACTGAGCCTCTGTGTTGATAGCATTGTGTAGGATATAGTCATGGCATTAATCCCAGAACAAAAAGGTTTGCGGATTGAAAAACAAAATGGGCTATAAGAATCTAATAAGTAACAACACTCACATTCCACATTCCTTAAATTGTCATATTTCAATAATATGCAGATTTATTTTGTATTATTTGCAATCTGTTTCTCTTAATGAAATGCAATCTGATAACTAATCGCCTGCTGTGTTTGTGTTCCAATGATGCATCAGTAAATACATTTAGTGGTAATTTCATGATCAACGTGTGTGTGTGTGTGTGCCAACACAGAATATGTCATCCACTGGACACAGGGGCGGCCACAAACAAACTCCATTTGATAATGACCATTTACAGGTATTGTGTTGGCAATGCACCTCCTACATATAAAGGAAAAGATGTGCAAACTAGTTTAACCAGATTAAGGTCCGCCACGACTGCTAGGTTTCTATAGCAATGAACAAAAAATATAGAGAAAAATTAGGCTAGCTAGGAATCTCGACATCCCCATTGCAGACAACCTTATGGGAACCCAGCACTTGTATAATGCTTTAGATTATATTGCCATTCAGAGTAAAAGCTAAAAATGACATGGGGTGTTTTTGTGTGTAATTCTTAATCTTAACACACACATACAGTCACCAACATCCTGTTCTCTCTGCAAGCGGTGATCTATGTGCAGCAGCTTCAGCACACATGACATGCATGCGAGGACATCAAAGTGAAACTGAAATGAAGACATCAGATCACAAGCATCAGCCTCAGTTCAAGTCTCTAATCACTCCCCCTGTATGCCCTGTCTGCAGGCCGTCATTGCACTGTCATGCTGTCATTAAATGGCAGTTCAGCTGTGGGGAAATACAATAGAAAGAAGAGCAGGGTTTGAGCACTTTTGAAACAAACATACCAGTAAAATGACCGTGTCTGTAGCATTTAGGTAGATGTAATTTGTAAAAAAAAATCAAATAAAAAATGATTCAGGACAGCACCATCTTACATATGGTGTTTGTGATTTTCTGCAGATGTCATTGTGATTTAAGTGTTTGGTTAATGTTTTAAAAGCATTTGACTACAGAATGGGATCCACACACCTGGCCTCAATGATGATTCCTTCTCCCCCAATCACAAAAAAGGGTCCATTGGGGTCTGTGGAGTGTATGTGTGTTTGTGGCTAGTTTAAGCAGCCCCGCCTGCTGGCCCCAGTCAGGCCGATTAGACACCAGGGCTGGGTGAGGCCACTGCACACCTGGGATGCATTGGCTCCTTATTGGGGTGCATGCACAGTGGCTTAAAGCGGCCATCACCACACACACTCGGGAGGAGCACTGACATGTCACACATTGTACCACCTGCTCTGTCTACAAACTACTGCATCTCTACTAATAAACCGGTTGATCATCAACAACATTGTAGCCATTCTCTTCGCCACATAAGTGGTTTAGTTCGGGGCTCCTCCAAGGACACAAGCAGGTTTGTGGTGAAAAGTACGGTTTATTGTTAGAGGTTGTTAAAATGGCAGACAGAGCAGATGGTACATGTGAGCGCTCTCCTGAGTGCATGTGCTGGTGGCTGACTAACCTGTGGCGCACTGACTAGCCAAGGCACCACAGGCTTGCAACCCAGGATTGCAAGCCAGCCAGCCGCCAAACACACACTCACATACCAAACACACACCCACCCACATACACCCAGCCTCAACCTAACCATAAAACAAACCCCCCCAATCCCACTGTCCCCACACACCTCCCCAGTGTCTCAGTCGACCCACCTCCCCCTTCACCATGGAGACTGAAGGCCTGGGCTGCTGCCTTGGTTGGCGGAGTTGTCTCTGGATTGTCCAAGCCCATCCCCAACATGGCCAGTCAACGCCCCCTACCTCTCCATCCTGGAGACCGGAGGCCTGGGCTGGTGCCTTGACTGGAGGAGGTGTCTCTGGATGTGGGCTACAGGACTGTCCGGATGGGCTGGGTAGGGAATTGGCAGCTAGGCCGCGGTGGAGTTCATTGGAGGGCCTGGAACAGCCCCCGGCAGGTCCAATGTCTCTCTCCCTGAGCATGGGTCTTGGGCTGCTGTCCTACCTGGCAGAGGCATGGCTGGGTCTTGGGCCGCTCCAGGCTGGTTGCAGGTGTTACCAGCAGCAGGCGGTGGCCCATGGCGGTTGCTGTGCTGCCACCTGCTGCCCCACATTGGGCGTCAGCGTAGCAATTCTCTTCACCAAATAGGTGGTTTAGTTCGGTGGTTTCTCCAAGGACAGCTTTGTGGTGAGAAGTCTGGTTTATTGTTGGTGGTTGTTAAAATGGCAGACTGAGAAAATGGTACATGCTCACACTCTCCTGGGTGTGTGTGCGTGTGTGCTGGTGGCTGATTTGGCTGTGGTGCACTGATTAGCCAATGCACCACAGTGCATTGGCCCCCCCCCGACTCTAATTGGGCCAGGTGAGGCCAATTAAGCCAACCAGCCACCAAACACACACTCCCACGAACTGCCTTGTTCAAAATACTCTGGATTGATTGCTCTTGCTCTAGATTGAATGTATTGTCAATTAGAGCCTATATTTTGCTTCTTGTAGTCATGCGAAACACGAAAATGCCAAAAATGTGCGTAGTCCATGCGTGCAAAGCAATAACGCTTTTTAGTTAATCAACTTTTAGGGCATTGAGAACCATGCAGATCTTCAGACGTTGGAGGAGACCAGATTGAAAGCACACACAAATCCATGCAAACTCCATGCAAACAAGAGGGGAGTGATGCCAGAACCCTAGCGTGATGCTCAGTGACAGTTTCACCACCACACTACACCACATTAGCATAACACATTGGGCCTCCAACTGTGTGAGTGATGGGTGACAGCTAACGGCCATTCAAAATCTCTCACTGTTCCTAATGAAATATCAACAATTAACTCTTGAACGACTGAGTACTGTCATTTGGTCTTTGTCGTAAGAGTTGTATTGTACAGTGTGTATTACCAATGTTTAGGGAATATCCATGAAAGGATATTTTACCAAATTGATATTAAACTAATTGGCCATACAAATATGTAACAATAATTGTAGTGATTTTGAAGAAACTGCAGTTTTATTTAAATGTTTTCGATTTGGGATGACTAGCAAAGCTGTTGACCAGGGGAATCTGGAATTATTTTATGTTTTATTGAAATATATATTTGGCCTTCCTAGGTGAATATTTCGTTAATGTCTTTGCTGATGGTAGACTATTATATTGTGCCAGAGTTAACAAATTCAATGTAAAAAGAAAGGATATAATAAACATATCGATGTTTGTATCCATTCACCCCCTACAATCATTCTGTTGCATCTGACACTGACAGGAGTATGATATGATATGATAATATAAATATGACATAGCCTAATCACATAATGGTCTTCGAATCATTCGGATTAGAAAGTTGTTACCAAAGTCTATTAATTTGTTTATTGAGTGTATTGATTTTTAAAAACATGTTTTGCTTCTCTATTATTATTTAATTCACGCTATAAGAACATAATTAGATCGGATAAAGATGTATTTTGATGGGTAACACTTGACTCGGCCTCCTTGCACGCCAACATATTTGTCCTCTGGTGTCACCACTAGATGGCAGTATTGTATTATATTAACTGTCATCCTAAACTATCCTCCTTGACCAATGCACCTGCGCTATAGTCTACTAACAACAAAGATACAAAAAATGATATTTATATTTGAAAAAATATGTATGACAAAATCGAGTTACAAACCAAACAATATGCTCTCTTTACATCTGTTAAAGGGGAACTTTATTGCCAACATTAATATTTCCAATATTTTTCTTCTGGTAAAATTGACAATTGTTGAAATTAATCTAAATACAGTAGAATTCAACGTGGAAAACATGCCAGTCATGGATAAGATATATAAATAATACCAACACATACGCTATTAGATTTGATATGGAAAGGGACTACAGACTGTAGTTATTATGTCCACAGTTGGTCAGTATAATCTTCTGATTCTAGACAATTTGAAGTAGACAATTCTGATTCCACTAATGATGCACCTGACCAGATCAATTTCTAATGACACCGTCCAATAAACAAAAATGTATATATAATCACCAATTAGTGTGCAGAGAGCAGAGAGCTGCCATCCAGCTCACCCTTTCAGACCTCCTTTCAGACTAGAGCCACTAAGTATTAATTATTCAGCTGCAATTAGCATGATGTCAATAGTAATTGACACTCATGCAGTGTGCCTTTGACATTGACATGGCCTATTGTGAGATTACACCTCAATCATCCTAATACTCCCCCCACATTCAACAAGCTCATATGCCCACATTAATGTGAATTGATTTGTTACACACTTCATGTGTGACTTTTTAAACGCTGTATTTTAATGTATTATACAAAACAACCAAAGGCGTTTCGAAAATCGTGTACATTCAGTCAGTAATGACAGAATGCAATTTCCCCCACGCAACCATACTGTATATTTATTCCACACCAAGATAGTTTCCCACAGTGCGTGTGTATTTCACACAACAACACCCTCCCCCTACACATCGCGCTTTGTTAGTCACATGATTGAACCTCTCCCGTCAAGGTCAAGCGTGAGCCAGTCAGATCGTATAAGAGGAAAATAACGTCCCAGAGTCAGCCGAGCTGGTCAATAATTGCAACCGCTCCACTATAACTGAAATGTTGATGGTGTACGTCCACGGCCATACATCCAGCGGGATACGTTTCCTGAAGTGCTGCACACTGGAAGTTCAGCTCTCTCTAAAAAAGAATCGGATAATTGGAGATAAATTCTGCATTAGCAGGTGCCGTGCATTGTGCCAGCTAAGCCAAACGTTTTGGCCCAGTTTGGGTCAGACGGAGACGCCCGGTCTCTCAGTGGTGGTGGTGACGGTGGTGGTATTGATGGCAGTGATAAAAGTGTGTAATAATGCCATAAAGTCACAGAAGACAAGGTGTTGTAAGTGGCGATCGGCCCGCAAAAGTGGAACCATGCAGCAATCAGAGAGCGTCGGTTGAAGAACGATGGAGGGGCCAGGTGACAGTATGTGTGTCTATGTGTGTGTGTGTGTGTGGATAGAGGATTCGGGAATAAAACAAAGGGCAGTTGGAGGGCTGATCGGGGGTCTGAACAGGGGGGCCAGTAGAGGTGACCCTCTCTCTCTCTCTCTCTCTCTCTCTCTCTCTCTCTCTCTCTCTCTCTCTCTCTCTCTCTCACTGTGTGTGTGTGTG
>OMOU01042623.1:0-10051 GCA_900312585.1 Malacocephalus occidentalis
TGAGACAATTAAGCGAGTCCTGAAACCCTGTGTCGGTGTACCTGCCAACAACCCAGAAAACCAAAGTGTGAGGAAAGGATAGATTTGCCTTTTAGTCGAGCACAAAAGAATACACAATGTTGTGTCAATATTGTAGACCTTGGTCCCCCCTATGGACATGTGTTTATGGTCTTCTCAAACGGAGACCTAAATGCTTGCTTGGTTGATCTAGGGTTCAGCGTACCTGTGTGGAGACTTTGTAGGCCATGTACGCATTCATGCCGTCACCTGAGAGATTGGTTGGAAGAGACACAACAACAACAATGGTCAAACGCTCAATACGGAAAACACAGAAGCCCAGATACTCTTGTGCAGGATAGCCAGATAACGCCTGGTTTGCTCGTTAAAGGGGAACTTCTCCGCATCTCTAAAGCGGCTTGATCTGCGATCATCTCCATTCACGCCACCTCACCTATTTTCTCTGGGTTGGTCACCGAGATGTTGACATCAAAGTTGTCGTCTTGTTCCTCCTCTTCCAGCTACAGAGGACGAGGACGACAACAACAACAACAGCACAAACATGAAATGTGCTGTGTCTTTCTGCCATACTGAGATACATCTCCATACTCTCAGGCACGCATGGTTCAGAAGAGGCAAACATGGCGGTGTACGCGTGGATGTATTTGGATGACATACACGGGTGTCTGCATTGGCTCAGGCCTAGTATGGATGCGTATATGTCAATTGTTGTTTATTCGCACATTGTGGATGTGTACCTCCTCTTGGCGAGCAGAACGCTGCCATGGATGGATGTGCATGTTGATGTGGACGTAGAGATGTGCGTGTATACCTCTTCCAGGCTAGCCGAGTGCGTCTTGGACAGATCGGCGGCGGCGGCGGAGGAGGAGGAGGAGGAGGAGAGGGTGGAGGCGGATGTGGAGGGTTTGGCCGCCGTGACATTCTTCTTCCTGTCTGTCCTGGGGCTGTCCAGAGACAACTCCACCGTGTCTTCTGCCCACCACCAGCACCAGCACCAGCAGCACAGTGGTTAGTTCATCACACATGAATCGGTGTGTTGAGTGGTGTTTAAATGAGCAACGTCGCATACAAGGAGGAGGATTCATATATTCATGAAAGCATTTTGAAAAAGTGGCTTGGATTTCAATTGAAAACGTAACAGTAGAGTAAAGTGAGTTTACAGAGGTAAACAGGGTCATCTAGCCAATTGCCATGCACTCTTAATATGAATCTAAATCGAAAACAAAGCCTTTTAGATAACTTAGAATTATTAGATAAGAATTTGCTTAGTCAATCGCTTTCAGATTCAGCTGATTGTCGAGGGAAAAACTCCTGAACCAACCCACCGGCGAATAGATCTCTCTCCTCTGCAGCGCCATGGAGCCCATTGGTCCTGGAGCTGGTGGCTGCAGCAGCGGCTTTCGTTGCACTGGGCGCTATGGTGACCGCCTCCTCAGAGAAGAGATCGGCGGGCTCCTTCTCGTAGTTGTTATTCAGAGGCCCGCCCACGTTGCCAAAACCACCGTCGCTGAGGCTGCTGGTCTTGGCGATGACCACCGACTCCTTCTGCTCTCGGTGGGTCACGGTCTTCTTAGCGGTGGCGGCACTGAGGGACTCGCCGAATATGTCTTCGTCCACTTCACCGAAGAGGCTGGCGGCCAGCGGCTTGGAGGACTTGCCGTGCCGCGGCTCGCCAAATAGGTCGCTGGGGTCGTCATCGAACAGGTCCTGCTGCTGCTGCTGCTGCTCAGCGGGCTTCTTCACGTTGGCGGCCGGAGGAGGCTTGACGTCGGCCAGAGGGTCGAAGAGGAGGTTGTTCGATGACGACTGCTTTGCATGGTCAACCGCGGCGGCGTTCGAGGCGAAGGGGCTGATGTCGACCTCGATCAGATCGCTTCCTGTGGGGACATCTCCGGGCGGTGTGGCAGCAACTGCGTCCTGTGGGCCGGGCGAAATTCCTGCAGAGTCAGCAGGAAGCTCCACCAGAGCGGCTTCCTCTTGTGACAAATCACTGTCACTTCCCGACAGGTCGACAAAATCCTCACAGGGTTCATCTGAGGGTGTCTCAGCCTTCAGGGCCGCTGGTGCTGCTTCTGCCACTTCCCCCACAGCTGCTGCCCAGACGCTCGGGACATCATCTGAGATGTCGACGAGTTCATCAAACTCATCCAGGGCTTCGGTCACGGCCGGCTTGGTCCCGAGGGCGGGCTCGTGCAGAGGATCGGCGGGTGGCTCAAACAAAACCTTGCTGGGTTCATTGATTAACGGCAGTGCAGAGTCCATGATGCCGGCCATTGGAGGATTGTGCTACAGAAAATATTACAGAGATTATGATTCAAACTGGAACACTTCTGGATCCTTGAATACAAACATGCTAGCATTGTCTTTTATTTTATTTATTTGACAGGGACAATTGTACTGCTTCTTAGCTGTACCAGAGTTAGCTAAAAGACAATTTGCATCTGTAGTCCCTGGGCAAGCATCAGAGAATAAGATCTCTGTTAAAAACAAAGCCTTTGAGGCAATCCTTATTTCAGAACGTTGATTAGGTATCACAGTTACTAAACATGTACGTATACACACGGTGCACAGTGCACATACAGGCAGAAATAACACAAAACAAAGTGTCTACGAGGAAAAAAAGCCATGCAATTTTTATTGCCAGAAATACAAAAATGCAATTGGTGATTCCAATAATGTTTCATTGCTGGAGAAAGATGCAAATTAGGTGCAAATCTCACTCAACATTTGACAGATCAGCAGAGATCTCGCAGCTGGAGAAAACATCCGGGTTCTGGACACGTGACCCCAGCTGAGCCTCACATGACATCTGAGCTCAGGGAGCGTTTTATGATCGCGTAGTAACGCGCTAAATGTCATCCACGTACAAAATATAAATAACTGTATTTGACGATTGTTGTAGTAAATACGTCAGAGAGCAACATCCGTATACAGTAACTAGATTTAAAGTGTTCAAAAGGTTAGTTTAACCATAACGACGCCTCGTCTGGTCTGGATCGTGGATCTGTTACGAGCTAAAGATCAGACCCCACTCTGTCTCGTTTGCTGTGAGAATTTAATTAGGTTTCCCTCCAACAGACAACATTCATTCGATTGATGTATTATAATAATCAAACTAAATGCTCACACTAAGCGTACTTGATATCCCTTGATGTACCAACAAAACCAAATCAGACACAGCTTCGAGTTTCACAACTCTTTACTCGGCAAACTAACGAAAAGGGTTGTGATATTTACAAGGCCACCCGAATAATATAAATAATAAACAAAAATGTTTGTTTACAGGAAATGCAGTAATGCATCAGTGCAATTATGTTGTAGCCTGCACCTTGTAAATCCTGCACTTAAATCCAACTCAATAAACTCGGAGTTGTCGGACATAATAGGCTAATAATAATAACCAGCCTGTCAGTCGGTGCGGAATTGAACTGTTTAAAATAAAATCAAACTTTACGGGCTTTAAGTGCTTTAAGTATTTGTTTTAGCACCAGCCCTGGTAGCTTAGCCTGGTCGTATCATCATGTCAGCAGCAGGTAACAGCATTTATTTATATATATATAGATTTATATATATATTTATATATACACACACACACACACACACAATACAATCTGGATGGATATGGTCATAAGTTAAGACGTACTGCGGACAGAAAAGGCTCGTCTCCGTCCTCCTCGTCGCTCGCACCACCCACTTGTCCACACTCCGCCAGGTCCTGGTCCGGGTCCTGGTCCGGGTCCTGGTCCTGGTCCGGGTCCTGGTCCTCCGAGTCGGGGAAAGGAGGAGGACTGCAGCGCTGCTCGGAACTGCTGGTCGCCATCTTCACTGTTATTTTTATGGAGTAGGAGGGAGGGAGGTGCCGTCAAACTGGATCCGCTCCCCCCTTCTTTTTTTTTTTTTGCTGAAGTGTGGCGATAATGAAGATAATGCAGTATCTCTCTGGCTGCTGCTACCTCATCGGTTACCACCAGCTAGAAGTGTACGCCTATGGGGAGGGGGGAATGTGCTGCGTGTCGCTGGACTCGACTGGACTGGAAGCAGGTAGTAGAGTGGAGAGGCTCACAGAGTTTCCGCTACTTCCGGGTTTAACTGTCGCCGCGACCATAGACGTGTGATACATAGAAGCCGCACGGGCCGTTGAACCGTACGTCAACGTCGTCGCCATATGGGAGAGGTCAATACGTGTGTCATTTTACGTATTACGTTTTTAACACACTATATTCCAAGTTGGTACATGTAACAGATCATATCAAACATAGCGAAACAGTACAAAAAAGACAATACAGGAAAGGAGAAGGAAATAAAAACAGCACGAATTATTAGAATATGTTATTTATATTTTATATTATCGCTTTGGTGCGTTTTATGAAGAAATACGCATATCCACATTTACTTTGCATTTACAGCACACGGGCCAGTCTTGACCTCTCCAATATGGCGGCGACGTTGCCGTACGACCAAAATACCAATGCGCGTCTATCGTATACATATCTATGGTCGCTTCACCTAGCTGGATTTGTTGACTTGTTTTGCCTGGGCTGGGAGTAGTAGAACTGACACCCACAAGTGAACTAGGTGGCCGGGACCAGATGCGCTATGGCCACTGGTCCGTGAGAAAACACTGCGATGTTTCGCCGCGGGATTTCAGACGACGCGGAGGCCAGAGAGGCGCTTCTCAGCGGACTGAACCCAGAAGACCTGGACTCAGATGAAGGTTTGTTTCGTGATCATCATCACATCAACCTGCATCAGGAACTAGCACACGATATACACTTCACTAGTTGTGCACATTTAACATCCAGTTTTAGTTGCTCAGTTTGTTTTTGCTGACTACCAGTATGCGTTTATATAGTTCACAAATATTTAAAATTACTACAGTGTCTGGATGTTAAAAAGAACCGATGGGTTGATGAATGAATGAATGAATATTGGCCTAGTGTCATATTTTACACTATGTATGTCTGCCTGTACTCTCCATACAGGTGAAGTCGTATTGTATTCCAGCACCAAGCACCATGACCAGAAAAGTGCACCAAGAAGATTAACATACGAGGAAGCAGTGGAGCAAGCAGGTATTGTGTTTTGGCCTCTGCTGCTGCTGGCCACACGTGTTTCTCATTTATAATATACAATTAGCAGCAACGTGCATTCATTCAATATTAACAATACCCCTTCCCTATCTCCCTACAAATATGTAAGGAGATCGAGAAGGGAAGTGAGTCAATGTTTGACAAATGGACTGACTTCCCCTTCCAACGTGCAGTGCCATGGGGCTACCCCCTCAACTTTCTCTGAACCGTTTATTCAGATAACACAGCTTGGACGCTGGGCTGCCGTTCGCCTGTGAACAAAAAAAACAACGTACTGTGGCAAGCTTGGTTTTAAAGAAACGAATGGCGATATGTCACGATAGCTTTATTTAACCCTGCCTCTTCTCCCAGGGTGTTTGTCGGGCAAACAGTAGTGATGTGACAACACTCGTCACGTGGTGCTTTAGCTTCTGTACCCTACGGGAGTTGCTGTGACAAAGAAATATGCACTCCTATTTATTCTTTATTCAGTGATGTATGTGTGATAGTGACCTGTGGATGTTTGTATGTGTCAGCCAATATGTTTGCGCTCAAGATGTTGAGCCATCCCTCTCCTAACACTAGCACTAACTTGCATGTGTGTACATCTTGGCATTATTAATAGTACTGTTTAGCATAT
Source organism: Malacocephalus occidentalis (assembly GCA_900312585.1). Taxonomy (NCBI): domain Eukaryota; kingdom Metazoa; phylum Chordata; class Actinopteri; order Gadiformes; family Macrouridae; genus Malacocephalus; species Malacocephalus occidentalis. The sequence continues at coordinate 5,728 of OMOU01042623.1, forward strand.
TGTGTGTCTTAGATGTTGGTAATATGCTCAGAATGGCACGTCTGCTCTTATCCCAGTTAATATGCAGGCAACCGAGCAATTATGAATCTTGTTTAATTAGTCTCGCAACTATTAATGCTCAAACTGCTCATTTATTATCTTTATGTGCCACAGCGATGTATTGCTGTCTGCTTCAACAAATGTACTCTTTGTGTAAGTTGCTTTGCATGAAAGCATTTGCCAAATGCCCTACCTGTAAATGTACATTAGCGACAACCGTGTTTTGTCCCTCCCCCCAGGTTTTGGTGTGTTCCACGGGCTGCTGCTGCTGACCTGTGGCTGGGCCAATGCCAGCGATGCCGTGGAGATCCTGTGCGTGTCCTTCCTCCTGCCCACCGCCCGCTGCGACCTGCAGCTCAGCTCCTCCCAAATGGGCCTGCTAAGCGCCAGCATCTTCCTGGGTGAACACTCGACCCAACCCTCCTCTCTCTATAGAGTCTTTATCTGTCTAGACCAGTGTTTTCTGACCTTGGGCGGGCACCTCACTTGGGGTTGCCTGATATGCAGATTTGGGAGACTAGGCTGTAAGTTAACTATAGATTTATTTGATGGCACATTTGCAATCATTTCAAAGCTTTAAACCATCTCAGAACCTCAGTATAGTTAAACAAGACTGATGGTGCAATGTTGATGAGGTTAAAATGAAATGATATGGAGGCAAGTTGGACACACGCACACACACACACACACACACACACAGCCAATAATGATCATTGGACTTGTATGATCAAGAAGCACTTCTATTTTGTTTTTTTAGTTTTTTTTTAAACCTATTAGTTAGTCATAAGAAATAAAAACCTGCCCAATCTGAACCAGAGTGGTGCTTTGTTGTTGGACTTCTGTGCTAGTCATGGACTGGCCATAACAAACACCATGTTTCAACATAAGGTGGCTCATAAGTGTACCTGGTACCCGACCACCTAAGGGCAAAGATCAATGATCGACTTTGTTGTCGTATCAGCAGATCTGTGGTCATATGTTTTGGACACTCTGGTAAAGAGGTGTGCAGAACTGTCAACTGATCACCCCCTGGTAGTGAGTTGGATCAGATGGTGGGGGAGGCTGCCGGACAGACCTGGTAAACCCAACCAGGTAGTGAGGGTGAACTGGGAACGTCTGGTGGAAGCCCCTGTCCGTAGGGTCTTTAGCTCTCACCTCCAGAAGAACTTCTCGTATCCAGTGGTCCCCATTTACAAAAAGGGGGACCAGAGGGTGTGCTCCAACTATCGGGGGGAACACACTGCTCAGCCTAGCCGGGAAAGTTTATTCCAGGGTGCTGGAAAGGAGGCTCCGGCCGATTGTCGAACCTCAACTTCAGGGGGAGCTTCCGTCCTGGCCGTGGAACAGTAGACCAGCTCTTTACCCTTGCAGGGTTGTTGGAGGGGGCATGGAAGTTAGCTCATCCAGTCTACGTGCTTTGTAGACTTGGAGAAGGCTTATAACCGTGTCCCCCGGGGAATCCTGTGGGGGGTACTGCGGAAGTATGAGGTACCGGGGCTGTTAGTGTGTGCCATTCGGTCCTTGTACAAACAAAGTGAGAGCCCTGTCCGTATTCTCACCACAAAGTCAAGCATGTTCTCAGTGGGTGTTGGACTCCGCCAAGGTTGCCCCTTGTCACCAATTCTGTTTGTGATTTCCATGGACAGAATCTCAAGGCGTAGCCGAGGTGAGGAGAGTGTCCGGTTTGGGGATCTCAGAATTGCATCCCTGCTCTTTGCAGACAATGTAGTTCTGTTGGCTACATCAGACCGTGACCTCTAGCATGCACGGGAGCGTTTTGCAGTCGAGTGTGAAGCGGTTGGGATGTGAGTCAGCACCTCCAAGTCTGAGGCCATGGTTCTCTGCCTGAAAACGGTTGCTGCCTTAAGCGAAGGAGTTCAATTATCTCAGAGTCTTGTTCACAAGATAGGGGAAAAATGGAGCGGGAGATGGACAGACGGATTGATGCGGCGTCTGCAGTAATGCGGAGCCGGAAGGCGAAGCTCTCAATTTACCGGTCCATCTGTGTTCCAACCCTCACCTATGGTCAATAGCTGTGGGTAGTGACTGCAGATACAAGCGCCCGAAATGAGTTTCCTCCGGAGGGTGGCTGGGCTCAGCCTTAGAGATAAGGTGAGGAGTTCAGACATCCAGTGGGAGCTTGGAGTAGAGCCGCTGCTCCTCTGTGTCGAAAGGAGTCAGCTGAGGTGGTTCGGGCATCTTTAGAGGTTTTCCGGGCACGTCCGACTGGGAGGAAACCCCGAGGCAGACCCAGAAACCGCTGGAGGGATTATATACCTCATCTGGCCTGGGAACGCCTCGGGATCCCCCAGGAGGAACTAGAGTGGTTCTGGGGAGAAGGGGGCCTGGAGAGCCCTGCTTAGCCTGCTGCCACCGCGATGCGGCCCCAGATAAGCGGAAGAGAATGGATGGATGGAAGAAATAATATTGAAGATCATGTGTTTTTTTGACAGGCATGATGTTCGGAGGCTACCTGTGGGGGTATCTGGCTGACCAGAGGGGGCGCCAGAGAGTGTTGATGGTTTCTCTGAGCGTTAACGGGCTGTTTGGTGCACTGGCTAGCTTGGCCCCGTGGTTCTGGCTCTTCCTGCTTCTGCGGTTTGTCAGCGGTGTTGGGTGAGCGTTAGAATTAATTCAACCATTTCAAACCCTCAGGAAAAGCACATTACTTAAACAGGATGTTAATGAACATGTAATAACTGGAAATGTTATAACACGTCAGCTTATGACATCACAAGTGGGAATGTCCATCCAGATGTATGCTGGATAGATCAGCCTATCAGTTGTTACAGTCCACTGGTTCGGCAAGTCAGCTGATCTATCCCAGCATACATCTCGGAGGTGGACACCACCCCTACTTGTGATATCATCTGAAACGGCTTGGAATGGCTAATCACACTCACACTTGGTGGTATTGGCCTAATAGGAGCCCTTTAAGGCTCCTAGGCATTTGGAAGTACGAATACTGTACCTGGCCTTCCTCTTGGGGGTGGTGTTCAGGGTCGGGGGTTCCATCCCCGTCATCTTCTCCTACTTCTCCGAGTTCCTGCCCCGCCTCAGACGAGGGGCCATGATCAGCGCCCTGGCCACCTTCTGGATGGCGGGAAACATCCTGGCCGCAGGTCAGTTCCTCATGCTATCATGCTAACACTTCCCCACGTCCCAACGCCATTAACATCCTGTGTGACAGGAGACAGTCTTGTGGTTACTTGGATGTTTGACGTACTGAGTATTTTCAGTTTTTTTTAAGAACTTAAATGCAAGTAATAGCTAGAACAGTATTTAATTCACCCAGGAGTATATAGAATGTACCATGTGATGATAGACTGTTTATTAATTAATTAATTACCAGTCCAGGATACATGCTATATTGCAAAGTGTGTCATTATCGAGATATTAAATGACCATGTTATCTGGATAGAAGATTTTGTCTGTATCGCCCCGCCCTAGTTGTAACTTTGAACCCCTGCCTTCTCCTTAATGACATGCATAAAAACAATACATAAACAAAAACATGCATAAAAACAAGTTACTTTGGATAAGAGCATCTGCTGAATACTAATGTGTCTGTGTCCTCTCCTCCCCAGGCCTGGCGTGGTGGGTGATCCCGGCCTCCTGGGCACACTTCTCGCTGGGTTCGCTGACCATGCAGAGCTGGAGGGTATTTGTGGTGCTGTGCTCCGTGCCCAGCCTCAGTTCCGCACTCCTATTTGGCCTCATAATGCCCGAGAGCCCCAAGTTCCTCATGGAGGTACGTCATGTAAGCCGCCATGTTGTAGTGGAGGAGGAGGAGCTGGGTAGTTCAACAGCCATGTTGGAGGAGGAGTTGTGTGTGTTGGCCGGTTTATCCTGTGTGCCCTGATTGGCCAATGTACCAGGTGTGGTAGACTCGGGCCAGGTGAGGTTGTTTAAACCAGCCACCGACCATACACTTCACACCGACTTTATATACTAATGTTTGTAAGCTAATATTTGTACCATGTAATATCTGTAATATGTTATGTCTTTTATCTGTTGTCATGTGTCTGTAATCTATTGATTGTAATTTTAAAATTGTAATATGTAATGATTGTAATCTGATGATTGTAATATGTAATGATTGTAATCTGATTGCTCTGTCATCCCAGGCTGGCCGGGAGGCGGAGGCGCTCCATGTGTTCCGGCTGATGTTTGCGGTGAACCACTGGAGATCCAGCAAAGCCTTCCCGGTACCAGATGGCTTGCCTCATGCTGACTGTGTCAGCATGGATCTGCTGAGCTCACATCATTTCTCCCTGTGTCTCTG
>OMOU01042625.1:0-10771 GCA_900312585.1 Malacocephalus occidentalis
GCACAAGGCGGCCAAGACTCTGGGCATCGTCGTGGGAGCGTTCATCTTCTGCTGGATGCCGTTCTTCCTCAACTCCATCGCCGACGCCTATACGGGCTTCAGCACGCCCGCCGCCATCTTTGAGGTGTTCGTCTGGCTGGGGTACTTCAACTCCACCCTGAACCCCATTATTTATGCTCTCTTCTATCCCTGGTTCAGGAAAACCTCTTGGCTCATCTTCACGCTGAAGATATTCACCAGTGACTCCTCGTCCATGAATGTGAACTGAGCTTCTGTGGGGTTCTGTCCACTTCTCTGCCTGTGCTTGTTGTTTCAGGTCCCTTCAGTCCAATGCGTGTCGACAATTATGTGAAAGTGTGTTAACACTTTCACACATTAAAAATGTATATATACGTATATATATATGTATATATATATATATACACATTGTTATAACTCTGGCACAAATGTGAAGGCTGCAAGGTCATATGCTGTACTGAATTTTCCAGTCCCCATGCAGTGGCCTAATGCAATACGCAGGATTTAGACTTTAAAATATGTCCATAAGAAACAAAATGTCATATTACTTACATGTGGAGAACATTTAGTGATGCTTGCCTTCCATAAGCCAACGAGGTCTCTCTGCAGAGTGAACTCTAAACACACTGAAGGCGTATTTTCCCTGAAACATGAACCACCACATTCTGTTGTGTAGTTGTGATGGAGTTAGTTTATACTACGTTGTGTATCCTGTAATGCATCTCTGTAAATAGTTTGCGTGTGATTGACGTGATTCATATTTTACTGAATGTTCCGTTTTGACTTTTAACGAAATACATTTTCTGGAATTACTGTCCCTGCATGTTGGCGTTTTGGCCCAGAAAATCAAAATAACTTACCGATTAAAAATCATGCCTTCGTCCTTGCCTGAGAGGAAAAGGTTTGTGCTTCTGTTCACTCAGATATTATATTCAACACATTGAATACACACGATTTTGACCTTTAAATTAGATTTGTGAGGCATCGTGTCAGTTATCAACTAAATATGTCATATACTATATGAAGGACTGCATATTCATAATGTTGTCATGTGGCAAAGATTGAAGGCATTAAACATCAGACAAATTTAAAAAAAAACAGAGAAATACAAAACGTAAATTCTGAGACGCTTAAATGAAAATAATCTTTAATTTGCAATGAACAAAATATCGTAAGGATTTCTCATTATATTAATGAGGCGCTGGAGTGTAAAGTAAACAAAATACTGGAGAAAACACAATGTTTAACTATCAATGAAATAACAAAATACAAATGACAAATGATGACTCAATAACACTGTGCTTATTAATACAAGTTATGAAATAAATAGGCCCGACAAACTTCATGAAAACAAGCCCCTGGAGCAGCCATCTTGGATGGCTGACTACAGCCTTTCACACCACATGAGGTCCTTCTCCTGCCTGTCTGGGAGTGTATATATGCTCAGTATATATGCTTGAGCCTAACTCTAGGCTCAAGCATATATACTGAGCAAGTGTTAGAATGGTACCATATTATTATTATTATTATTATTCGTTAGTGACTTTAGTTTAGGCAACGGACAGGCAATGGTTTTGTGTGGTTAAAAGTTTGCCTCTGCTGCAGAATATTAATATTATTATATTATATACAATAATACAACATGGAATGTAAATATCCCATTTTATAGGACAAAAGGCCTAGATAGGCCTTCAAATACAACATTTCTTTAATAATTTGCACGGTCCCTCTGTGTCTGATCATGACCCTAACAATCATCATCACATGATTACATCATTTCCGAAAAACAGTAAGTTTGTTAGTCTACTAGAAACATGGCTTATGGCTTATGGCACATGAAGCACAGCAGTGTTGTTCCCTATGGACCTTTCTGAGTAAAATGGCATCTATAAGCTGAGCACATTACATGTCTGGGTTGAAGAGTTGAATTTTAGGCCATTTCAGTCGATATATGTGCACTAAATGTGCTTGTTTTTCTCACCGACAGCCTCAGATTGTTAGTTTGTAAGTGTCTGACATTATGGAAAGGATTCCTATAGAGAAAGAACATCAAATATAACATCTCACTTAAGGGAATGACATCAACTCAAATCAATCATCATTCACGTGAAACACCATTACGGGGCCGTAAGGTATTTCCAGTAGATGACGTTGGTTTTGAATGTGTTTATAAAAATGTGGAGTTATGTTGTTGGGGCTGAGGGGACGACGGTTGTGGCTCATGTCATGTTTTCATCATAAAAGAGAACTCCTCGCTTCCACGGACACCTACAAAGAAGAAGAAAATGACTTTAATAACACGACGGACTGAGGAAACACACACTCACATTCAAGTGTAACCCCAAAACAGCAGAATGAAAGCAGGAGATGAAAATATAAGATAGAGCCGCTTTCTCGTGTAGCCAAGAATGCCGTATAGCCAATAATGAGTTGAAATCCATCAAAACAATTCCACCCTTAAAATAAAGGGTTCAAAAGGGAGCGTTGCTCTCATGGTTGATCTAAAAAGAAGGTTTCGAAGGCAGGGTGGACCAGGGTGTCCTCCGTCAGTTAGGATATCCCACAATTCCTTGCGCCTGCTCCACTGCTCCGACTAGAAAGGTTCGTGTACAAATTTAGGGTTCCTCAGATTTGTTTCCGGCGAGGAAGGGATTCAGTTGAGTCACTGAATTGAATCTTGAATCTTGAGTATCCATATCAAAAGAGTCCTCCACCGTATTGTCTGGTATTTTGGTGACGTCATGACAAAAGCAGCCTTGGAAGTCCCGGTCCCAATCCAGACTCCTTTACAGGTGACTTCATACAGACACACAGCCCACCCCCAAAAGCCACTGACTCGCTAACCTGCGTTGGGGACGCAGCCGTAGCCTCGCGCCCGGGCAGGGTAGCTCAGCCCAGTTCCCCTAGCAAGCTGACTGGCCGAACACAAAGGTATCTCCGAAGACGGGCCACCCACGATAACAACAAGGGCCAAAGCCACGATGAAAGACGATGATAAAGGCTGTTTGTGCGTGGCACGGCTTCGCCCAGCAAAGTCCGTACAAGATACGCTACAAGATAAGATAGTGCTTATCGTGATCCCAGACGGAGAACGTGGGTGACGCAGCACAACGGAAGTAGGAACAAAGCCGACACAAAACAAACACAGAAGACGTATCTCTATGCCCACTGCGAGCAGGAGCATGCAGGGAAAGTGGTCGCACCAGAAGGAAAGGGAGGTCACAAGGAAGTGACCCGCACGCTGACGCATCGCCTTTCAGTATCTATGTGTGTAGGTGTATGTGCACGTGCGTGTGTGTGCGTGTGTGTCCTCGTGTGTGTGTCCTCACCTGTGTCTCTGGGGGTCCGTTCTGCCCCGGGGGGCCCCCTCCGGTCCTGTCCACCACCAGGAGTCTGAGCGGCGACGAGCCCCTCTTTATCAGTGCACCCACCTCCTCCAAGCTCCGGTCCTCCACATTCTGCCCGTCCACCTCCACCACGTCCTCGCCCCCCTGCAGACCGGCCCTCTGGCCCGAGCCCCCCAGCGCCACCTGGGGGCCAGGAGAGAGCGGGACATGAAGTCACAATACACCGGTGAGGACAATCGCACACAAGGACACACAAAATGTATCGTGATGCGGTGATGGAGTTTCAATTGCGTTATGTTTGTTATCTTCTATGTTGACAATCTATTGCTCATATAACAGAAGTAGGGAATGACCTGGCGTTATATTGTGCACTTGATGAATACAAACCACACAGACGTTGACTGTCTGAATTGGTATTATACCACGGACTATAATGCAACACATGTGACTTCAATTACAATTGACTGTAACATGATGAATTCGATTTTTTAACAATCCCCACTGCCAGGACAGGCGGTAGAGACGGAGCAGCAGCAGCAGCAGCAGCAGCAGCAGCAGCAGCAGCAGCAGCAGCAGCAGCAGCAGCAGCAGCAGCAGCAGCAGCAGCAGCAGCAGCAGCGTTGTAACAACAGAACATTCAGTACCTGGCCAATAAAGGTCCCCGGCATATCCTGGACGCAGCGCAGGTGGAACCCGAAACCCGCGGGCTCTCTGTCCAGAACACAGAGTCTGGACCCGGCGGGGGGGGCGCTGCTCCTCGGATCTTCGGGACCGCGATGTCCGCTCTGGGTCTCCTTTAGGTCCTCGTTGTAGAACAGCAGGGGGGAGAGGCCCAACTGCCAGGCGGAAAAAGAACGTCGTATTTTGATTAAAGATGACGATTAACGATGATTAAAATTGTCATTCGGACATAGTAAATAAGTAAGTAAAGCTTTTTTGCTATAGCACTTTGGTATATAGTGACATCACAAGTGGGACCCCCCCACTCAGATTGGTTGGTACAGTCCACTGGGTAGGTTGGTAGACGGATCCATCAGGTCGCTATGTCACAATGGACACAAAGGCTACTCACACACACACACCTGGTGGTAAAACAGGAGCCCTTTAATGAGCTACAGGCTACTAGCCCTTGAGATGGCTAGTGTGACTCCAGTGCGTTGTTGCTACAATGACTGTGGAACCACGTAGCCTTGCTGTGCTGAACACACACACACACACACACACACACACACACACAACGCCTAGCCTGTTAACCAGAGGCCCAGGTAGCTCCTCCCATCCTCACCTGGTAGTAGTAGTCGCGGGCCGGTAGGGATATGGTGGTGAGGCTGACGCTCCGGCCGCTCTCCCGGATCTTTTGGACGATGTGCTCGTGCTCGGCCGTCTCCATGGCGACCCCGTTGACGGCCAGCACCAGATCTCCATCCTCCATGCCCGCCTCCTCCGCCGGGCTCGCCGCCTCCACCTCCCGCAGCAGGTGCACTATGTCACGGGGCAGGAGTCGGTGGAGCGAATCAGGAGGGGAAATGGATTGTTTATTGGTACACACATTGGTACACACATTGGTACACATATTGGTACACACATTCATACACACATTGGTACACACATTGGTACACACATTCATACACACATTCATTCATACACACATTCATTCATACACACATTCATTCATACACATTCGTACACATATTTATTCATACATTCATTCGTACACACTGTGTGTACGAATGTGTGTATGAATGTGTGTACAAATTTCATTCATACACACATTCATACACACATTCATTCATACACACAAGTCAGCTTGTGGGGAAGTTTGCTTTAACTGCCTCTATTTACACATGCAACTTTGAAAGATTGTTTCATCGGTAAGCACACTTGGTGACAGGTGGTCAATATGAATTCTGCTCATCAGTCCAGTCATTTGAGACAATTAGAACCACAGGTGTGTCGCTATAACGGGTGATGGCAGCATGAGGCTGGGAGGACACAATTATGAATTGTCAATGATGAATTATTCTTTGATCATTGGCCTCGTAAGATTCATATATGACCAGAATGTTACATTTCACTGGAGCCATCGTGTTGTTTTTTTCATTCAATTCATTTGAATTATTTGAATTATAACAAATAAAACCCTGTCACCAGTCAATCAATCCAGGCACGTTATTTTCTCTGTTTCAATCAATTTGTTTCCGTGTGGAAAATCTAAAAACGTTCAACCAAAAGTGATGATGACTGCGGTGGGGACGGTGACGTTCTCGGCACCCCTCGTTACCTATGCGCCCCGAGACGGCCAGCTTCTCCTGCCGCAGCAGGAAGCCGTAGCCGTCGGGCCCCTGGGCCAGCCGCAGGGTCCGGGGCCGGTGGGCCAGACCCAGGCACTCGGCCAGGTGTGGCACCACGGGCACCCGGTGCTTGATGCAGCCGGACTCGCTCTCGATGTCGATGACCAGCAGCGTGACGTGCACACTGCTCTTCTTGAACTGAGGAACGGGGAGGAGCCAATGAGAGTGAAGGAGGGGTTCATGAGGTGTTCATAAACATTGACACAGGATGAAGGAGCAGATATGGCCTTTCAAACAACTGGGAACCCTACAAATCAACCGGTTTACTTCAGAGGTTTGTAGTTTGTAGTTGTGATGCCGCTACGTCACCGCGAGAGGAGGAGGGCCTGAGGGCTGAGTGACCCACCATCTTGTTGAGGGCTGAGAAGGTGAGTTTGGCCACTGCAACGCCGTTGATCCAGATCAGTTTGTCCCCGCAGCGGACGCCCGCTCTCTCTGCAGGGCCGGCTGTTACTGTGCTCAGGAAGAACTGGCCCCTATGACCTGCATGGGCACGTTGGAGGGAGAAAGTACACTGGAGGTTACCTCCAAGCCTGCGAATAAAGTCCTCTTTATTCACACATGACGCTTTCTTCCTCAAGTATGGTACTTCAACATGAATCCAATACATAACTTTGATTAAATAAAAAGCATTTATCGTGCAGCGGGGACCTCAATTTGACGGGGAAACTGAATTACGCTGCTTGGGATTAGCACATTTGATCCAGTTTTCCATGTTCTCCACCAAGGTGACCCGACCCGGCTGACACGGTAGTTTGGACAGAGAATACTTGGCAATACGCCGTCTTGTGAACAAGGCGTCCGAGCAGCATCAGGGCGTCCGGTACCTTCCACGTGTCGGACGGTGATGCCCAGGCCCTGGACGGGGTCGCGGGTGATGTGGCAGAGTCGGGCTCGGTTCCCGCCCCGGTGAGCCCTGGCTATCGCCTGCAGGTCCAGAGACCAAGACACGGCCTGCGAAAAGACAAAAGGACGGGCAGGCTTCAACAAACCGGGTATGGAAATCCTGTATGTGAGGGCAACAGGTGTCGTGTATGTATATACTGTATATATATGTACTGTGTACTGGATGCTACCTGCTCATAATCCTCGTTCCTCAGCACCAAGAGAAAGAGCTGAAGGCCACAGCGCTGGATCTTCTTCAAAAGCTACACACACACACACACAAAACAACACATACCGTATATATACATATATAACAGCATATACAATATAAACAATATATCACTGAGACTAAGATTATACTAAGTACCATTTCCATGTCATAGATTCTATTCAATGGCACAGGAATTGCTAAATACGCACAATATTATCCACTTCGTCCTCGCCGAATGCAGGCAGGAAGTGGGTTTAACATATGAGCTTCTAAAAGTAATCAATAATATCTGAAATCTATTCAAAACAATGCGATTATCTCATTCTTATTTCATGCGATACCAAATCGGCTCTCATCGGCCACCCATAGGAAGGTGCAGCCAGAGTTGGTAGTCATGTGCGTACCTGTACAAACACAACGCTACATACAACTGCATGTAACTGTGTGTGTGTTGTGTGAGTGTGTGTTATGTATCTGTATGTAATGTACTCACAGGCTGTTCATGTCTCAACAACCTGTGTGGGCGTTGCTAACATGGCCCATAGAAACTAAACTCATCTCCGAATCTCCAAAACTCTAGCGGCCAGAGTGATTCACCCAACCTTTGTTATGTTAAAAACAGCAGTTTGTCTAGAAGCACCGCTCCCGCCACACGGCCCACGATTAGTCACGCTTGCGAGTCAATCAAGACCTCCCTTCCTGACAAGTGGGCGGTTCTTGAGGCAGTGAAACCGTAGCGACCAGAGAGATGGGGGGGGGGCTGAAAATAGAGCAGGGGCCTCCGGGCTCGCGGGTACCTCAGGGAACTCCATGTTATCCACGTACTCCTGGTTGACCTCCAGCACCCTGTAGCCCACCCTAAGGCCCCCCAATTCTGCCGGGCTGTAGGGGTCCACCTCCCAGATGGCAGGCCCCCGGCTCCCCTGCACCGCTCGCAGCTTGAAGCCAAAATTCTGGCCCTCAACACGTTTCAGCTGGCAGATCCTGGGCACGGGGCAGGGGTTGGGCTCTGGGGGGGCAGACAGGGGGAATACAACACGATGATCCGTGTTCCCGGGCAAACGCCCAACAAGCCATGGGCAATACAACGGCGTCTAGTTCAATCAGGCATGGTTAGTGACACGCTAGCTCCTACCTGTGGAGTGTGTGGGGTTGGCTTTAGCAGCCTCACCTGGCACCAGTTGGAGTCTGGAGTAATCAGTGTGCGCACACACACACACACACACTCGGGGAGTGCTAGCATGCTAGCATTATAGCACCTGTTCTGGAATAGACCGGTCCAATAGAAGGTCTACCAGTGTCGTGGGTAGTGGTGCGGTCTTTTGCTACATGAACCATTCAATGGGTTGTATTCCATTTTTACATTGTTAGGCTCCATTTTGTTATAGGCTACCCCTGAATTTGTATATACTGTATGTTACTTGTACAATTCTATATTCTTATTATGTATTATATCATATTACTATGTATTTCTTTCTACTCGTAATAATACTTGCTGAATCTCGCTGTTTCAGTAGAATTACTGAAGTACTGCTATTGCCTTGAGTATGTACAGCTCAACTTCCCCTTCGCATGTAAATTGTTGAGCTGCCTTTCAGGCTAAAGTCCTACAGACAAGTTTAACAGCATTGTGCTCTGATAAGAAGGCACGTCCACAGTGGACCTTAGGCCTCCAGACCTTACCCGGGTCGTCAGAGATTACCAGGGCAGGGTTGTCAATCCCCTCCTTTGGATTGAAGGTGAACCTGAGGGGAGAGAAGGAGAGAGGAAAAACTCATCTGTCTGGGAACATGGGACACACGAGTGCGGCGTGGAATGAAAGTGGGCTGAAAAATGGCCACGGAGGAGAAATGAGAAATGAGTTGAGTCTTTCAGAGGACAAATGTGTGCAGGTGAAGGTCAGACTCACCGCGGGAATTCCATCACATCCTCAACGCTTAGCGACGCGGGGACTGGGGAAAAAAGCAAACATTTGACGATCACTCGCTCAAGAAGGGCCGCCATCTTACCTTGGACAGGAATAGGCTGAAACACAATGACCCCTCCCCGTGACCCCAGTGAGTCCCACCAACCCCAACACCCCCTGCTCGTTCTGACGCAATCTGGTGAGCGGTCGACCGGCACGGCTAAACTCTGGTTTAATCTTTATTCACAGTGGCTCGGCCACAGCGGCGAATGCGTAACTTGAAGCACAAGCCCTGCGTCACAAGTTGCACCACAACACAACAACGGGTGTCATTGGAATGGATCCAGAAAGACATACTCACTGAATCACACCAGCGGAGACACACATCCATCAACTGTAGACACTCGACTCCCCCATTGGTGTACAGTGCATTCATTGGTACCCTGCTCTAGCCTTAGCTCAAACGCCCACACTGGCCGGGCACAGGAATGCACTCTGAGAGACGGGGAGAGGGAGTCCAGATCCATCCATCCCCACGGATCAGTTTATTACACCAGTCCTTCCCCGCACACACTGGTTTAGAAAAACCATTGAGCAAAGCGGGGTGGTCATGTCATCCTGCCATCTCTCGCTCTCTCTCTCTCTCTGTCCGTCTCGCGCACACAAACACAAACACACACACCAAGAAGGATGAGTGCCTGTATCAGACGGGCTGTTGAATTATCTGTGCCACACACACACACACACCAGAGCCTGGCTTGGAGGAGGTGATCTGGGTGTCCTGTGTGCAGACTATCTGCAGGGAGATAGTGTTGTCTACCTCAAGGTCTTCCTGTGGCTGAAACCCAAAACGACCCCACTCTGTTTTGGATATACGACTGGCCACTCCACAACAGAGGGCCGTTTACACCGTTCTGCCACGACACATGGTCCACACACACACACACACACACACACACACACACACACACACACACACACACACACACACACACAGACACAAATAGTATTTGTTCCAAATAGTGGTGGTAGGAACTCCCGCAAAAGTGAGTATTCACTTCTGAATGTTGACTCTGCGTTCGCCGAACATTGCATATTGTTTTGTCACGCGTGACGCATAGAAAATACGGTATGAGCCAACATTTGACCAAATGATCCAACATGTCCCCAAAAGGGTATTACATTGAAGGGGGCAAAAACAGCCTCTTGTTAAGAAAAAGAAGTTGATGTCCTACCCTGGTTGCTGTCCTTCATGTTGTGCGGTTGGTTCGGGATCCTCATCCACACACGCACACACACACGCCGGTTGGGCTCTTACAGGTCGCGGCAGTGTGACGGTGCAAGGTACACAGATAGAGAAGTGAAAGAAAAAAAAGGAAACCCTGACTATTGTCAACAGGTGTGAATTTGGCTCAGAGCACGCTCTCTCGCCCCCCCCTCTCCCCACACACACACACACACACACACACACACACACACCCTGCTTAATGTATAATCTAGTCTGGTGAGGCAGAGAAGTCAGGAGCGGGATTCTTTGTCATGTGTGTGTTTTGCAAAACGTGAAGAACCAGATCTGGAATTCCGTTATCTCGAGTGGAACACGTTGCTATGCAGCGTGGGAGGAATGTCGGTTCTCCAGAGTCTTCCACCTCAACTATGACCTAATAATGGCTCAGGTGGAACTATTTTATTACGTAACTTGATTAGTTCATAAAATTGCCATTCCACATCGTACTATACATATATATATACACACACATATTATTGGCAATAAGATCATTTTTTGCCTTTGAATGATACTTCTGTTTCAAGTTGTTGATGCAGACTAACCTGTAGTTAGTATATTTTTGGATATTTATATCTCGTACATAAATAGCTTCATGTATGTTCGCGAGTGTTCTTTTCTGGATCTCTGGCCACATCCTCGTACCCCTGGCAACCCCACGCCTGTTCTCTGAGGGACTATCTTATCTGGCGGCTCTCTCCCAGGAACACACAGTTTGTTACGAGGCAATTACACTACAGAGGATGTGGCTTTGAGGCAGCACACAAT